>JAJOOH010018655.1:0-42868 GCA_029582605.1 Solanum gracilifrons
GTTTTTTTTTTTTTTTTTTTTTTTTTTGGGGGATGGAGAGGGGGGAGATTACAATATCACCTAATAGTTCTATTTTCCTTAAAACTATATTTGATGCACTAAAAACATTTTTTTTTTTGTCTCTTTCCTAATCCGATGACATATCAATATAATTCAGTATCACAGAATTTATAACATAATATTTAAAACATATCAGTCATTAAAATTTAAACATTATATTATCTTGAGAAAATGACATAAATTGTCCTTTAACTATAGGTTTAGGTCTAAAATGGTTCCTTAACTATACACTTAACGAATTTAGTCCTTTAACTATTCAAAAACTTATCAACTTTGGTCCCTTAACTATATATTTACCGAATTTAGTACCTTAACTATAAACTTACCGATTTTAGTCCTTTAAGTATTCAAAAACTTATCAGGTTTGGTCTTTGTTCATTTTTAATACAAATAGCTTAGGTTTATATTTACAGAAATATTCGTGAAATTAAATCTTTAACCCATTTTTTAAGTTTTTTCTCTATCCCCGTCCTTTTTTCTTCAAACTACTCTTATGAAAATAACAATAACGTCAACGATTCAAAATAAAATTAATGAGGAAAGAAGATATAAGTCCTAATTTTATTAATAGAGCATAAAATTAAGCATAGAATTGTTGTTAATGACTTGAATATGCACTTGAATATGCTAATTAGTGCGGATTTTATTTAATTTACTCAAATTTCTTTACGTAAAATAAAATGAATAGAATAATAAAATTGATCTATTTAAAAAAAATTAAAAAAATTGCAAATCTACCATTTTATAAATTCCAATTTCTAAAAAATTAAACAAATTCCATACAATGAAGTCGTTGGAGTACAAACTTTGAATTTAACGGGTAGTAATTTTTTTCTTCTTATAATAAAGTTTAGCATATTCAAGTCATTAGTACCAATAAATATGCTTCATTTTATCCTCTTTTGAATAAAATTATGATTTATATTTTCTTTCCTAGTGAATTTTATTTTAAGTCGTTGAGGTTAAGGTTCTTCGCATAAGGTTAATTTGAAGAAAAAGTAGTGAAGAGAGAGAAACAACAGAAAAAATTGCTAAAGGATTTAATTTCTCGAGGCATGAATTCCGTTAATATAAACCTAAGCTATTTGTATTTTAAAAAATGGACAAAGATCAAATCTGATAAGTTTTTGAATACTTAAAGGACTAAAATCGGTAAGTTTGTAGTTAAAGGACTAAAACCGATAAGTGTATAGTTAAGAGACCAAAACTGATAAGTTTTGAATAGTTAAATGACTAAATTCGTTAAGTGTATAGTTAAGAGACCATTTTAGACCTACTTCTATAGTTATGGGACTATTTATGTCATTTTCTCATATTATCTTACATACAAGATTACGTAGTAACGAATATTAATAATTTTATAATTTATCTTTTTGCTTCCAGGAAGTGTTACTATTTGATATTTTTGGGGAATCAAATGAACATTAACTTAAGATATTAAAATTTCTAATAAATAAATAATCGTTGGTGAAGGGATAAATATATTTTAAAAGGCTGAAAAAAATAAACAAATATTCTAGTTTTAACGTGTAGAAAGTTCAGTCCTACCTTTGCTTTACATATATCATTTTAAAGTTCATAATTTAAATGTATCATAAAGAATTATTAAAATGGAAAATTAAAGGAAGAATGTATCATATTGGATAACAATTCAACTTATCATATATACTTGAAAGAGAAAAATATTACACAAAACTATTCAGTTTGTTTGGGTGCTTCATGCATGAATGTGAAAGGTCTTCTCTCATAAATGATTCCAATGTTGAAAGGTCTTCTCACCTAAAAGGAATCAAAGTTGAGGAGCTATTCTAAGTATGAGGCAAGCGGCGATTACCCATGACATCTAATGAAAGACAAGAGGCTATTACCCATGTCACATGATATAAGGACAAGAGGCGATTACCCAAGTCCCTTAAAGAAAACATGAATAGGAATAATAGATATTTCGTGGGAGTTATGCTTAGCACCAAGTGGACAAGTGACGATTACCCATGTCCCATAAGCTATGTGCCAACATAGGAATGTCTATATAGACATTAGCTAGTGGGCCCACGTAATCTAGAAAGTTCATATTCTTACCTTGGCAAGTAGGACACCCCTTTTCGGTGTGGGAGACACTAGATTCCATGTTAATAGCTCACATAGTCTTACATGTCGGTTAAAGGTAATTCTTCCACATTGATGAATCAAGGTTACTCCAAGGAGTATGTCACATGTCTTTAAGATGAATTTTATTTGCATTGTCCATGTTTTATGACTTATGTCTTCTTAACCTCCTTATATATATGTTTTAGCTTGGTCATTGCATCTCATGAAAATATCTCCTTTTAAGCATGTTTTCAAATGTTTTATGCATGACTATCATACTTGGTACATGTTTGTACTAACGCATACTTTTGCCTACATTTCCCCTAATGTAGGATCCGACCTTACAAATTCACACTTATGTGGCTAGTGATCTCAAATAGAAGATTGAAGATTGGTGAGTCCTCATCACCTGAGGACCGAGCTTGATTTCCTTTTTGTCTTTACTTTTAGTTTTCAGACTTGATGTACGGGCTGCGTCCCGATCAATCTTATGTACCCAGATGACTTTGAGACGATGTTTAGACTTTCATTTTACCCTATAAAACTTTTCTATGTTGAAATTGTCTTTTAAATCTTTTATATTCTATTATCTTGTATGATATATGCTAAGTGGCTTGTATGAGGCCTTTTGGGGGTCTTATACGCCATGTTATGCCTAGGGGCTGGCTACCTTGAGTTGTGACAAACTTGGTAATTAGAGCACAAGGTTTAGAAAGGTCCAAGGAAGTCTCATAAGCCACGTCAAGTAGAGTCTTGTTCATGAGTGTGAAGCATACCACATTTATGAATAAGAGGCTATAAGATGTTAGGAAACTACATTTCTTTCATTACTCTAAAGTCGTGCGATAGAGTTTAACTCTATAATGTCTCTCTCCTAATCCCTATCCGATGCTCTACAAGATATGGCCACTCGAAGGGCATATGCTAGAAGGAATGCGAGAGAGAATGTAAATCAAGAGGCTCCTCTTCAAGCTCCTCAAGTTCTGGTCGACCCTTTGGCTGAGCAAGTGATTAATGCGGAATTTAGGGCTGCTTTTCAAGTGTTGGTTCAAGCCATGACGGCCCAAACCAATAGGGAGGTTGTGGCTTCTGTGAACTTAAATATGGGTACAATGACATCTAGAGTGAGGGATTTCACTAGAATGAATCCTCTAGAGTTTCATGGTTCTAAGATTGAGGAAGACCCTCAAGAGTTTATTGATGAGGTTTACATGGTGTTGATGATCATAGGAGTAACACCGGTGGAAAAGGCAGAGTTGGACGCTTACCCACTTAAGAGTGTTTCTCAAGTATGGCTCAACCACTGGAAATAAGGGATAATAGTTGATGCGGGTCCTCTCGATTGGGAAAAGTTCAAGGTTGCTTTCCTTGATAGGTTATTTCCCCTTGAGAAGAAGGAGTGAAATGTGCTTGAATTTATCAACCTTTGTCAAAGAAATATGAGTGTAAAGGAATACGCTTTGAAGTTCACACAATTGTTTAGATATGCTCCTACTATGGTTGCCTATCCTAGGGTAAGGATGAGTAAGTTTATTTTGAGAGTTTCTGAGATAGTGGTTAAGGAATGTCGTATCGCTATGCTTGTCAATGATATGGACATTTCTTGTCTCATGGTTTATGCCCAACATATCAAAGTGGAGAAACTTAAGGAAGGGTCTAGGGAAGAGAAAAGGGCTAAGATCGGTGATGGTAACTTCTCATACTCGAGGTTCGGTGGACAATGTCGTTCTAAGTTCCTACAAAGGTTTTTCGTCCAAGGTTCGTCTAATGCTCCTCCTAAGTTCAACAAAGATAGGGTGTCTAACTCTAAGACTCAGGGAGGAAGTGATAGTAGGTCTTCATTGCCTACTTGCGCGAAGTGTGGAAGGAAGCATGATGGTAGATGTCTTGCGAGTTCCAATGCTTGCTTTGGTTGTGGTAAGATGGACCACAAGATAAGGGATTGTCCCTCAGTTGCTAAGAATGAGGGAGATAGTCGTCGACAGGCTCAACCTAATCCTTCATCCGGTCCCAGTGGAAGTCAGAAACAAAACATATTTTATGCACTTCAGACTCGTGGTGAACAAGAGGGTTCTCCCGACATAGCTACCAGTATGTTGAAAGTCTTCTAACTTGATGTTTATGCTTTACTTAACCCTGGTGCTACATTGTCTTTTGTGACGCCATATGTGGCTATGAGGTTTGATATTCTTCCGGATGTGTTGTTAGATCATTTTCTATCTCTACTCTTGTTGGTGATTCTGTTGTGGTTAAGAGGGTCTATAGGAAGCGTCTCGTCTCCTTACTCCGTAGAGTCACTCATGTTGACCTTGTAGAGCTTGATATGCTAGATTTTGATGTTATTCTTGGGATAGATTGGTTAATGCATGTTACGCTTCTATTGATTGTAGAACCCCTGTAGTCAAGTTTCAGTTTCCAAATGAACCTATCCTAGAGTGGAAAGGGGGAAATTATATGTCCAAGGGTTAGTTTATCTCTTGTATTAAAGCTAGAAAGAAGATTTCGAAGGGTTGCATTTACCATCTAGTTAGGGTGAGGGATATAGATTCTGAGGCCTCTACTCTTGAGTCGGTCCCCGTCGTAAATGAGTTGTCGGAAGTGTTCCCTGATGATTTACCCGATATTCCTCTCGAAAGGGAAATAGACTTCGGTATTGACCTTCTCCCAGATATGTAACCTATTTCTATTCCTCCTTATCGTATGGCTCTGGCAGAACTTAAGAAATTAAAGGAGCAATTGAAAGACTTATTGGATAAGGGTTTCATCCGACCAAGTATCTCTCCATGGAGTGCCCCAGTTTTGTTTGTTATAAAAAAAGATGGTTTGCTCCGTATGTGTATTGACTACCGGTAATTGAATAAGGTTACCATTAAGAATACTATCCTCTCCCAAGTATAGTGATTTACTTGACCAACTTCAATGAGTGAGCTACTTTTCTAAGATCGACCTCCGATCGGGTAATCACCAATTGAGGGTGGAGGAAGATGACATTTCGAAGACAGCTTTTCGAACTCGGTATGGTCATTATGAATTTTTTGTAATGTCGTTTGGTTTGACTAATGCTCCAACAATATTTATGAATTTGATAAATAGGGTGTTTAAACAATATCTAGATATGTTTGTGATTGTGTTCATTAATAATATACTGATCTATTCAAGGAGTGAAAACGAGCATACCAATCATTTGAGGATTGTGTTGCAAGTCCTCAAAGACCAATAACTCTTTGCAAATTTTAGTAAATGTGAGTTTTGGCTAAGGTCCGTGGCTTTTCTTGGGAACATTATTTTCGGTAAGGGTATTGAGGTAGACCCCAAGAAGGCGGATGTGGTTAAGATTTGGCCTAGACTTCTATCCCCTTTGAATATCAGAAGTTTCTTGGGTTTAGCCGGTTATTATAGAAGGTTTGTCAAAGGGTTCTCCTCGATTGCTTCTCCATTGTCGACATTCACTCAAAAGAAGGTTAAGTTCATATGGTCCGAAGCGTGTGAAAAGAGTTTTCAAAATTGAAAGATAAACTTACTTCTTCTCCGGTGTTGACATTACCAGAAAGGACTGATGGTTTTGTTGTTTAATGTGATGCCTCAAGAATTGGGTTAAGGTGTGTCTTTATGCAAAATGGGAAAGTTATTGCCTATGCTTCAAAGCAACTTAATGTCCATGAAAAGATTTATCCTACCCATGACCTTGAACTAGCGACAGTTGTTTTTGCCTTAAAGATTTGGAGGCATTATTTGTATGGTGTTCATGTAGATGTCTTTACCCACCACAAACGTGTGCAATATGTGTTTAATAAGAAAGATCTAAATCTTCGCCAAAGGAGGTGACTTGAATTACTAAAAGATTATGACATGAGTGTTCTCTATCATCCCGGTAAGGCGAATGTAGTGGCAGATGCTCTTAACCGATTATCGATGGAAAGTATTGTTCATGTAGAGTATAACAAGAAAGAATTAGTTCGAGATGTTCATTTTGCCCAATTGGGTTTTCGTCTAGTTGACTCTACCAAGGGTGGTGTTATGGTTCACAATGGTTCAAAATCATCTTTTATAGCTGATGTGAAGGCCAAGCAAGGCCATGATCAAATTTTGGTTGAATTGAAGGAAGTGGTGTTGACATCCTTTGAGATGGTGCAACGTCGCGGTGACACAAAAAAATAATAATTCAATTTTAGAAAGTTAGAAGAATAAAAGGGTAAAAGGGAGTCGCCACCTAACTTTTGGAAAACTAGGTTGCCAATTAATAAATTAACTTAAAAAATATTTACGAAACCAATATATTCTAGGTAAGGGGTTCAAGTTATTCCGAAGGAAAGGTGTTAGGTATCCTTCGAAATCCACAATTGTGGGTCCCGACTGAATTCATTTTTTTAAATTGAGGAGGAGATAAAAATAAATATACAAGTATAATAAACAAGTGATATAAACAAGTAATAAAATGAAACAATAATATAAGAAATGACCTAAATTTGCCTAACGTCAACATATACAAAATAATGAATAAAGAGTATATTTCGAACTTCCTTCGAATTGCTTCAATAGGAAGCAACTCCGTGTACCTGTAAAGACACTTAGTAAAAGTGTTATTAATAAATAAATATGAATAAAAATGAATAAATCAAATAATAATTTAAAAATAAAAACCCATCTTATTAACATGGAAGACTTTGGAAATCGACGGTAATTTCTTCATCGGCCAATTTTTATAAATAAAGAATATGAACTTAAACTAAATTTTCTTCTTTTAAAATGGGAAAAAAAGGCCTCAAAAACCGACAAAAAGATTTTTTCATCGGCCAATTTTAATGTAAAAATATAATACAACAATAAAAGGCTACAAAATAATGGAAGATACTCATAACAGTGCCAATAATAAACCAAACTACCTGAAAACTCGAACAAATCACTAAATTGGATAATAATAAAAATAATTAACAATAAAAGAGGGGCAATGCAATAAAAATAATAATCCAAATGCAACAGTGCATAAAGAAGGCATGCATAATAAACAATTAAATACATTAACAATGAGGGAGTAATACTCGGTCAAACTTTGAACATATTATACAAAAGCAATAAACAAAATAAAACTACTGGACAATTTCAAACATTATCGAAAACAAATAATAATAATAATAATAATCAAACAAATCAACTTCAACTAAGAAAAATTCAACAACAAACAATAATAATAAACAAACAGATCAAATCTAACTAGAAGACAAAAACTAAACAAAATAAAACAATAATAACAGTAGTTTATCAACATCAAGCAAGTTAATCAACAAATTAATAGAAATGGTGATAAATCAATATCCAAAACCACATACAAGAACATGCAATTCACAATAATAATAGGCATGAAGAGTGATAAATACAAGACCCAATTGGTTCAATCAAACAGTAATAACCAGGATATATGTCAACAATAACACCAAACAACTAAAATACACGACAAAACACGATAGGAAAAGAAGTTACCAAAGTTCTTGGCTGTTGGTTGTTGTTCACCGAGGATTGAGCCACACCGGATCTGGAGTTTAGAGCTTCAAGTTTTTCTGGAGCTAAGTGCTCACTGATAACCTAAAATCAAAAAGGGGGAAAGGAGAAAGGGGACTGTCGATTCACGTGTTGAAGAACCGAGGAGCGCTGGCGGTTTCGTGGTGGATCTGGTTCGTTTTCTTGTTGCGATCTGCGCTGGAAAAGGTGAAAAACGAATGGGGTTTTGGGTGGTTGTTTTCAGGTTCTGTTTTTCTGTTGTTGGTTGGAGAAAATGGAGGAATGTGGTTTCCCGGAGATGGCAACGGAAAATGGAGAGGATGGGGGTCGTTTGGGTCTGGTTTGGAGAAGATGGGTTGTGGTGGTCGAAAAAATATGGCGAGGGAGTGGAATCAGTTGGGGTGGTTTGGTGGAGTGACCTTGTCATCGGAAAAGGAAGAGAAAAATGGGAATTGGGTTTGTTGGAGATTGACCGGAATCCGAGTTAGTGGTGACCGGAAAATTGATTGAAAACTGAAATCCCTTTGTGAATAAAAATCTGAAAATTCTCAACCCTAATCTAACAATATTTCACCACACTAACTTAATAACCAAACTATTATTTAAATAGGAAATCGGAAACCATCAATAGTACAATACTATTATCTTAAAACAGTGGGCTAAAAACACTAGTCAATAAAATATATATATGTATGAAATCTTATTCATATTTGAATGAATTTCTAGACTTTGCAAAATATCAAAAATGAATATTAACAAATATAACGAATAAATGAATATTAGAAAATGTAACGAACGTAACTAAGGGCATTTAAAAAATGCAATTTAAGAAAAACAATGATTTAATAAATAATGAACAAATATTTGAACGTATTCAATCGATTGTAACCCAAACAATACAAACAAAATTAATCGATAAAAATCCTAAAATTTGAGAAATAAGGATAATTATCAACAAATTGCATTAAAATTGCAAAACATGTATTTTGAACTATTTAACGAATGAAATACTCAAAAGTATTAACTTTAAAAATATTAGACCAAAATTTGGTGTCAACAAGCGGTGCTTAAAAAGTCTGTTGAGGCTTTCTCCCAAGGGGGAGATGGTGTGCTTCAATATCAAGGTCGTTTGTGTTCCTAATGTAGATGACTTGAGAGAATAGATCTTGTTAGAAGCCCATAGTTCTTGATATTTCATTCACCCGGAGCTAACAAGATGTACTTGCGGGAGATCTTGGAATGGGATGAAGAAGGATATTGTGGAATTTGTGGTCAAGTGTCCTAATTGTCAACAAGTCAAAAGTTGTGCATCAAAATTCCGGAGGTTTAAATCAAGATATTTTCATTCCCACTTGGAAGTGGGAAGATTTGAATATGGACTTCATTGTTGGTTTACCATGCACCCAACGACAACATGACTCGATTTGGGTTATTGTTGACCGAATAACGAAATCCGCTCATTTCATTCCTGTCAAGGTCTCTTATTCGGCGGAGGACTATACTAAGTTGTATAAGATGGAAATGTTGAGGTTGCATGGAGTGCCATTATCCATTATCTCCGATCATGGTACCCAATTCACTTCTCAGTTTTAGAAATCCTTCCAAAGAGGTCTTGGTACTTGTGCTAAGCTTAATACAACCTTTCATCCACAAAACGATGGGCAAGCGGAGCGCACCATCCAAACTTTGGAAGATATGTTGAGAGCATGTGTAATTGACTTCAAGGGTAATTGGGATGACCATTTGCCTTTGATTGAGTTTGCATATAACAATAACTATCACTCAAGTATTTGTATGGCTCCATTTGAGACTCTATATGGTATAAGGTGTAGATCTCCAATAGGTTGGTTTGAGGTAGGTGAAGTTGCCCTATTAGGTCCCGAATTGGTACATGAGGGTATAGAGAAAGTTCGACGTATTAGAAAAAGGTTGAAAATGGCCCAAAGTCGACAAAAGTCTTATACCAATGTTAGAAGAAGAAATCTTGAGTTCGATGTTCATGATTGGGTCTACTTGAAAATTTCACCCATGAAGGGTGTAATGAGGTTTGGGAAGAAAGGGAAGTGTAGTCCTCGTTATCTGGGCCCATATCAGATTATGAGGTGGATTGGCAAGGTTGCTTATGAACTTGATTTGCTTAATGACTTGGCATCGGTGCATCTAATTTTCCATGTTTCATTGTTGAAAAAGTGTGTTGGAGATCCGACATCTACAGTTTCTTAGAAGGTTGGTAGTTAAGGAGAATATTTCTTATGAGGAAGTTCCGATTGAGATTCAAGACCGACAAGTCAAGAAGTTGAGAAATAAAGAAGTTGCTTCCGTGAAAGTCCTTTGGAGGATCAGCTAGTTGAGGGTGCTACTTGGGAGGCCGAGGCCGAGGCCGATATGATGTCTCACTATCCTCATCTCTTTCCCTCGTTCCTACTCAAGCTTGAGGTATTTAGCTCCTTATGGTTTACTCATTGGGTGTATGTGTTGTAGATATTCCCATGTTTTCCTCATTATGCATGGTTCATGAAAAGCTTAAATTTTGAGAAAATGAGTTTACTTGATTGATTGTTACTTGTTTATGTGCATTGAGTATGAGTTGCATATAAACTTCATCATCTGATGCTTTGAACATGCTTTAGCTTGGAGTTGATGTTTCCTCCCCGGATATGTGAGTTTATGAAATTTCATGCATGTTGGGCTGCTAAATTAAGTTTCTAGCTTCCTTATGATGTTGTAAATCTCATTCGGGGACGAATGCTCCCAAGGGTGAGATATTGTAACACCTCAGATTAGCGAAAGACCTAAAAAGGGGTAATGGGAAGGAGCTCATAGGCCAACACCTGAACCATGGACCCTCCACGAATCCCAGATGGGCCGTGAAGGCGACCATGGTCCATGTGGTGGCCGGTGGCAAGTCCCCTTGGGCAGGCTAAGCAAAGACCCCTCCCACGAGGGCCTTAACGGCCAGTAGGAAGGCAGACGGGTCGTTATGACTCCCGTGTGGGGGCGACAAAACCTACCCAAAGTTGGCCTCCTCCCATGAACCGCCAGACGGGTCGTGAAGAAGTAGACGACCTGTTAAGGTGGTCGTGAAGAAGGAAAGGCAGCAGGGGGTCTATCCCCAGGCCACTGGTCAGGACCACGACTGTGTAACACCCCGTATCCAAAAAAGGGTAATGAGCCAAAATTCCAGAAGTTGCAGGTGCAATCGACGCTGGCCACTCACGACCTGTGGATGGGACCAGGGACCGTAGGTGTGGTCTGTGGATGGCCCCACTTGGCAGACTAGAAAGGCCAAAACCACGGCCTGACCAATGGACCGTTTGTCAGACCACGGTCTGTTGTTAGGGCCCGTGGTTCTATGGACAAAAAATCAAGTCTCTGACCACCATCGATGGCCGTGCAGGACGGCCCATCGTGCTGACCACGGTCTATCAGTGGGGTCCCGTAAGTCAGCTGCTGGTAGTTATTTTCAAGGTTAGTTGGTTCTTTTTCTAATTAATTATTTCCTATACTACGCCGTCTTGCCTATTTTAGGACCCCTATATAAGGATTTTAACCACCAAATTCACGTCAATCACTTTATTCTTCCAAAATCACAAAAGAAGAACTCTCCAAAATGTTTTCTCTAGAACTTGAAAAAGAAGAAGGATTCATCTAGTGTTTCAAGTTAAGGTTCCAATTCCTCCATTGAAGGCTAGCATTTGGACTTGAGGTATGATATTTTTCATCCATGGATTCATTCCATCCATGTAGTTCCCAAATTCCTCTATTTCAAAAGGTAGAATCTCCAAATTGTTACGGTTTTTCTTCAATTGGAATGGGTTCTTTTGATTATTGATTTGAACGATTGAATTATGATCTTCTAAGCATACATTGATGAAATACTATGGTTTTTAATGATGTTTTCCCCTATGAACCCATGTAATCCCCATGTTTTCAAGTTGTGAATCATATGATGTGGGACTTTGATCTTCTAGGAAGAGTTTTATGAAATAATGCATGTATTGCAAGCTTTACATGAATTTATGATGAAATCCATATCTAACCTATGTTTTCCCACTGTTGATGATATATAGTGGATTTTGAACCTCAAGAGGTAAATTATGAGCTTATGCATTTTCTTATGAAATTTATGCAATTGTTTTAAGGGTGCTTTGCGAGTAAAGTACCAATGATGATGATGCTATTGTGTTGGTGAAATGATATTCTCATAAATACATACTAGCATGATGTGAAAGGTTTTTCTCATATAGTAAAGATTCTTAGGTTGAAAGACTTTCTCACCTAATTAAATCAAAGATTAAAAGTGATCATGGATGGTGAACGGTTTTCTCACGCATGGTCTAAGGAGCTATTCTAATGTCATGACCCGAATCTACACCCTAGACGTGGCCGACATTCAAGAACCATTGCTGGTCCCCAAGCGAACACTCATCCTGGCTGACTACAAGAGGAAGACTAACTTAAGCATGCAAAAGCTTAAAAACTGAATTAAATTCAATAATATCAACTTTAAAATAATCTGAACAATACTCAACAGTTAACTCAGAGTTTGTAAAAACAACTCAAGGAAGATACATACTGAAAACTACTAAATTTATCTATATATAAAGCCTCTACTATTACAGAAGGATATCGGGACAAGACCCACGACATCTCAAAACTACTAACTGTAAGATAAATGTGAAGTCCTCCGGAATATAAAAATGCTCACCAAAGCTGACTGGAACATCCCATGACCTCAACGAAATGCATGTTGATGATCCTGAATACCTGTATCTGCATCATGAAACGATGCAGGACAGATGGCTCAGTACATGGAATGTACGAGCATGTAAAGGGAATTCTAAAGCATAAACATAAGCTTGAACTGGTGGAAAAGAAACATACTTACCTCCTCTCAACACTCAACTCAACTCAACTCAAAGAAACATAATTCAATTCAACTTAGAGAAAATAGGGGTTAACTCAATGATAAGATATTCAACTCAGTGAAATAAGGCTCAACTCAATAATAAGATACTCAATTTTGGGTACTCAACTCTGTATACTCAACTCAATATAAAGCAACAATAGAAATGCAATATATGGAAATCTTTTAAAACAGTAGAAACAACTCAATGTATTGAAAAATACAATAGTAACTTAGTTTGTATGCAAGGATACAAGATGAACTCTGCTTGTATATGAAAATACAAAGTAAACTCTATGTATATAAGAATACAAAATATCTCTCTGAGAATTTTTCTAACCAACAACCATCACTATGAGCTATGTGATGATACAATGTCTCGCCTACGCTGCCAGAACTACCCTATACTTTGCCAGGGTATAAGACCTATTACTAAGTGGATCCACTAATCTATGCTAAAAGGATTACGAATTATCTAAAAAGTATGACCCTTTCTACCCATGTTGGCCACATGGTTTATGGAGGCTGTGAGTTATCTGAACTCTCCCCCATATCGGTGTTCAATACTACTCAAAAAATATACTAGCTCAGATGTTTAAAAACATAGCTTTTTCTGTGGTTTGAGATTATTACTCAAAAATCTTTCTCTTAAAAGAGATGGTACTCAAAATGCTCAAAACTCTTTTGGAAATCTCAGCTTCCTCTTAACTTAAATATGAAAACATTTACTCTTGGGAATACTTAGTTCCCATATATCATTTTAAAGAAAATGAACTCAACTCTGCTCTTTCTCAAAAGCATTTCAATCATTGATGACTCAGGAAGTCATACTGCATAAACATTGATGGTAGATCTAGATACCATACTGCTCATACATAGATGACATACTTAATTGTCATACTAATCATGTTTTAGAAATCTCTTTTCTCAAAAATCATCTTTATTTTCTAAAAACTCTGTTGAAGAACTAAAGTGTTGGCTTTAAAAAGCTTTTTAAAAGTTATAACTCAAATCATATGGTTCATGTGGAATTATGAACATGAACGGTTCAACTGAGGGATCTAAATAGCAATAAAGATCCTCAGTACTCATAACTCAAGACTCAATGATACTACTCATCTCTAGACTACTCGACTAATTGGGGTCATGCAGAATTATGGGTATGAACAACTCAACTCAAGGGGTTAAAGATACTTCTACTCTCAAGACTGCTCGACTTATAGGGTTCATGCAAAATTATGGGCATGAACTACTATCAACCTAAGGAATTCATGGGTAACATGTAATAGTCCCATTATTAGGAATATAATCTCAAAAGGGTTAGAAACTCGATACTCAAGACTTAGAACTTGAAGATACTACTCCTCTCAAAGATACTCAACTTATGAAGTTCATGCGGAATTTATGGGCATGAATGATGACTCCGAGATTTGGACTCCTTTAAGGCTTTATTCATAATGATTTAGTGTCCTCAAATACTTATTTTGTGCTAATAACTGATGTAAAACCATTGTTTTCAGGTATTTGGATTGAGGAACAAAGTAAGGACACTAATTTGCAAAAAGGAACAAAGCAAGCTGAAAGAATGAAGAAAAGTACACCTGGTGATCGCCAGGTCTACTTGGCAAGTCACTGAACGACCTCTTGACCGTCTAAAGTTCCAGAGTGCCAAGCCCTGAAGGAGAAAATCAAGTTGGCGAGAGAAAAGAGCAGTCGGCGGATCGTCGAGTGGTTCCGCGATGCAGTGTTAGATCGCCCAAAGTTACAGACCTGGAGGATTCTGAAGGCCAAGGCAAAAAGGCAATGAAATTGACCAAAGGGCGGATTGTCGAGCCCGACTTACTGCGCCGAATGGCCCTTCGCAACATATTTTTGGCAACTATAAATACGTTTTTGAACATTTAGTTTAGGATCTTTTTTTTCAATTAGTAAGTATCATACTTTCAATATATCGAATTCTGAGTATTGAGACAAGTTTTCCTTATCTTTGACGAATTGAAGTTCTTCACTTTTGAGAAATTGGAAGTGGGTCTTTTAGATTCTTCAATGTGGACCTTTATAAAGCGAAATCAATCTTACCCAGTTGATGGAAACTCAATTTGGTAAAGATTTTTATCTTTTATAATGTCTAGCTAAAACCCCAATTCTTGGGGTATGATTATGTGATTTTGGGCTGATTTAGTTTATGGGTATTGCTAATTGTTAGTTTAAATGCTGTTTAGAAGTGATTTCAATCAGTAATTGTGGTTTAATTTATAGAATTGTAGTTGCAAATGCGTATCTACCTTTGTATTTTTGGCTTGTTCGAGATAGAAGTTTTAAAAACCAAGATTATTGATTGATGGTTTGTGGGTATTGGGTTGTCATGGGTTCAGCTCGAGAGAGTGAATCCTAAACCCTTTTCCACATATTCAGCTCGAGAGAGTGAATGGACTAAGGCGTAGGCTGTTCTTATTTTGCATGCTTGTCGATGTTAGAGAGAAATTGACTTGATTCGGGGTAAATTGTTCGAGAGAAAGTTTACCTCCTCAATAGTCTAGCTTATTCACTAATATTCAGCTGTTTCCTAATAGTTGCAATTACCCATCTGTCCACATTAGCCCAAAATCGAATCACATCCCAAGAACCCGTCTCATATTTTTAATCCGTATTATTTGCTATTATTGTAGTTGATAACTGAAACCAAAACCCTTTATTTGACATTCATGTCACCTCCTGATTTGAATTATGTTTTTATTCGTAAATGTCTATTCCTAAGACTGACTTGATCATATTCGTACTTTCCTAGTGAGTCTTAAACATGTACTACTCTCTGTTGGATTCGACCCAGACTCATTTAGTTGGGTTATATACTGAATAACGATTATTGACACTTAGAATTGGATGAAGTGTCCTTGAAACGTTAATCAAAACGGCACCGCTGCCGGGGCGTGGTGTTGGTTAAGATTCTTTGGTTAAGTTGAATTTTGTTCTTTTTAGGGATAGTTAAATCTATTTACTTTTAGTTTTGGTTTTCATGTTGCTTGTTTAGAACAGAAGAAAGAAGCATGTCTTGTAGCAACAATGACCCAATAGACCAGCCTCCTTTGAGATTGATGATTCTCAGGGATGACATCCTAACTTTCAATCAAATGGAGGGTGAGACTATTTATGAGTTGTGGCCAAGATTTAAGGAATTATTGCAGTAGTGTCCAACTCATGGAATTCCAGATAAAATGCTACTGGAATGCTTCTATAGAGGTCTTGGTCCTGAGAACAGAGGAGTGGCAGACCAAATTTCTCCAGGTGGTCTTGAATGACTGTCCTATGCAATAGCAACCCCACTCCTTGATCACATAGCCATGACCAACAATGAGACTAAGAAGGGCCATATTTTGGCCATACTGTTAACTCAGTTGGATCTCTTGGCCAAAAAGATTATGGAATTGGAAGTACCGTACCAAAAGAAAGATAGGTACATTCCCTCTCATGAGCATAGACAGTCCAAGGAGTATGAGGGTGGAGAAGTAGATGAGATTCTCTCACTCATTCTCCGCAAAGTCCAAGAACATGACAGAGTGTTGAACGAGATAAAAGAGAATGTCTCACTGCTGAATCAGATGACTGCTTCCTATTCCATATCTATTCAGCTGTTGGAGACCCAAATAGGTCATGTGTTATCTAATCTCCACCCCAGGAGTGAAGTCTGAGTGGGGACTTACGTCGTGCCACGACGTTAACTAAGGCGCTTCTTGGGAGGCAACCTTAGTTTTTATTGCTTTATTTTTGTTTTAAAAATAATCGTGTGTTGATTTTGCAAGTTGAAGTGTGGAATATGCTTGAAACGTGGTGATTGGTGAGCAAAATATCCAGTCGGTGACTCACCGAAGAGGTCGGCGAGCCCGACTTGGACCGCCGTTGGACTCAAGAAATTCGAAGGTTGGAGTTTGTATTCTCGGCGAACCCATGTATTACTTGGTGAATCGCCGACCAAGTCAGCGATCATGACTTTCTCCGCCGTTTGAACCACACAATAACAGGAGGTCCTGTAAAACTCGACGAGGTAAGTGACCACTCGGTGTGTCGCCGAGTGGTTTGGCGAGAAAGACTAATGTCGCCGAAAGGGTGAGAACTGGACGGTTTTAAAGGCCAAAGGTTCAAAAGTTCAAACTCTTTCACATTCCCTCACTTTTTAACTTCCCAAAATCACACTCGCTCTATATTTTTCTATATTTTTGCATTATTACCGCTTTTTAGTTGTCGATTGTGTGTTAAGAGTTGGAATTCTTTGCTGCCTAACTTTTCAAAGTATATATTCGGCATAAAAGGTTGGTTTTCCGAACCTGAAACTTGTATTTAGTGATTTTTACTCATTTGCGATTGTTTGATCTTAGTGATGTGTGATGGGCCTCTCTGAATCATTGTGTGTGTGCTTGTTTGCCGAATTTAATTTGAAAATCTTGCATAAATTGCTAAATTGTGATTTCCCAAGTTTCGTGCTTTAAAATTGATCATAAATTGTTGGGTTGTGCTAAAATATTGTTGGGTCTAGTTGGGTGAAGTCTGGGTAACCCACATTTGTGCCAAATGATGTGCTTTCCCCAATGATGGAGCGGTTGATGTCATTCCTAAGGGCTAAAGTCATCGAATGGACAAATCAGGAGAAGTCTGAGTATCCCGGAGGATTGGGTAGTATGGGTCTGAGTCTAATTGAACTAGTGTTTATTTTGATTTTGTTTTTGGGGGCTGGGGGGTTGATTTTGGAAGTCGGGGTTGAAAGTAGGCATGTTGGGTAGTTTGGCGAGCTGAGTCGAGCTCACCGAACCACTCAGCGGTTCGCGGAATCCCCCTTGATCGCCTTTAATTTCATGCATTTGTTAAGTTTTGGGTATGTAACTTTGGGCGAGAAGCCTGAGTTCGCCGAGTGCACGCGGTGACTCGCCAAAAGTCTTCTTTGATCGCCCTTTCTGCGCCCCTAACTCCTAAAATACATCGTAACTTTCGGCGGGCTTGTCTATGCTCGCCGAATGCTATCAGCGATTCACCGAAAGGCCCATCCCATCGCCGACATGCCAATTTTCCTGAGAATTTTTGAGCTAATCTTTTCGGCGAGCCCGATCTGGCTCGCCAAAATGATTCGGTGACTCGCTGATCGATTCGGCGAGTTTGTCTGCAATATATCTTCTGTGATTTTTCTTGAAAAAGTTTCTAACTTTCTACGATGGTTTGCAAAAATGGCTAGAACAAAATTGGACATGCCACCTCGTAAAAGAGCACAAGGCATAGAAATAAATGAAGGGACAACTAATCCCCCGAAAAAGGGAAAGACGACACCTGCAAAGGGACGCAAGGGCAAGGGCAAAGGCAAGAGACCTGTATCTGAGACCCCGAGCACAATTACAATAGGGAAAGAGAGTCCGTTGACTCCCAGGCTGAACTCTCTAAGCCAGATGATGACTAGCTCCTACAGTCTAGGCAAGCGGAGATTCATGCTAGGTCTCGCCCAGACTCATCTAGATCCCCAGCAACCACTTCTCCTGCAATAGATACAGTGCCAGCTCCAGCACCGACTGTGATCCTAGTGCCACCAGTGGTTCCTCCTCCCCGGCTACTTAACAGATTGAAAGACGATGGGTTGCAGACAATTCTAGAAGAGAAACTATTATCCACAGAGTGCCTAGAGGGCAGATACTCCAGTGTGAGGGAGATACTCCAGTGGCACATATTACATATCTTCACCAGGACTCGAGGCCCATATATCCCCACCTGGCTCCGTGAGTTCTACTCTGCTTACGGTGATCTGGTTCCTCAGGGGAAGAAGAAGGCCAGTGCCTTCAGACCAGCGAAGTCGGTTATGGTCCAAGATAAAGAAGTTGGGTATTGCAGTAATCTCATAAACGCTGTCCTTGAGAGAGCCACATGGTTCGAGCATGACTATGAGGGCCTGGCGACAACCCAGTCCCTGAATGATCTAAAGGGCTGGCTTGCCCCCCTTATTTCTGACACCACCCCGAGGTGGATTGAGGCGGGAGTCCAGATAGAGAAGAAGGACTTGAATGTAGCTGCACGGTACTGGTTCAGATTCATTAGCAACTCTATCATACCTTCATAGAATGAGTCCATTCTCCGCCATGTAAAGGCAGCCTGTCTAGGGTCGATCATAATAAAAAAATGGCTCAACTTGAAATTGATTACTGAGCAAGAGATGGCCATGAGGGCCAAACAACGTCAAACATCTCTTCCTTTCCCAGTCTTGATCACAAAATTATGCCGGCGTGCTGGAGTTCCTCGTGATGAGACGGAGATATTGAGGTCACTCCCACATCCTCCACAGACATTCGGCGTATAGAGATCGAGTACATGCGGGAGGAGGCCGACAAGAGGGGAGCAACTCTGGTGGATACATCTCCGGAGGTGGACATTGATTCTACACCTGCAGAGGCATCTTTGCCTACTCCAGCCTCCGGGCCTTTAGGTACTTGCACTTCCTCCCAGACTCCTGGTACTTCTACTGCTTCCTAGCCGACCAAGATCACTTAGGACATGCTCCTGAATATGGGACAGTTAGACCATTCTACAAATGTGAGGGCCATTCTATTAGACGCTGTAGTACCATGGATAATCGAGAGTGCTATCCTAGATGCACTGATACCCCTACGAGCATCTATTGGCACTTTCACATCGAGAGTCGAGACTTGTGAGAGTAGGCAGGGGGAGGTTTAAGAGGTTACGACTTTGAGAACCGAGGTTGCAGACCTGAGGAAGGACGTAGACTATCTAAAGCCTACAGACTTCACCACTTTATTTGAGGAAGCTGAGATAGAGGATGCCCCAGCTACCTCTGAGATTCCTCCGACTACTACTGGAGACGTACAAATGAATGTGGTAGCTGATCTTGAGGATGCGATGTTCTAGACTCCCCGCTAGACCTCCTTGGGAGACACCACCACGGTTGGGTCCAGTGGAGCTGGTACTGTTGATGTGACTCCTGGCACTGATGCCCCAACAGATGGAGAGACTGTGTAGACAAGACTTTTCTTTACCTCCCTCCCTGTCCTTTTTATTGACTTTTTGGATATTTTTATTGTATTTGAGGACAAATTGTTTTTTATTTGTGGTGGGGTGAGGTATTTCCATACCTACCTCTTGCTATTGTTACTTTGGTTTAAATATTGGGTTTTGTGCTGTAAAATGTGTTTTAACACTGTTTTGTGGATGTTTGAGCTTGTGGCTCCTTATGTAAATTGCAAATGTTTTTTGGACCCTTCTGAAAATTTTTCCACCTCTTGATTGTGTTTAAATGTGGCTATTCTTATGCAAATTTGAGTATCGGTCATGATCAATACCGATGACTTGAATAATGCTCACAATCGAACAAAAATGAATGTGCAGCTACGATGAGACCAAATGAAGTTGCATAAGCAATATATGAACTTTTTACATCTCATTGTTACTTATCGATTATCGAATTGAGTCTCTTGTGATAAATATTGCACACTAGCAAAAGTGTAGAGTCTTGTTTGATATTTGTGCCAATGCCTTGTGTGATGAGCTTACCGTGAACCTTGTGTGATGACACCTAGAATTTGCCCCATTGGTCCGGTTGACTAAGTGATGCAAGCTCTTGAAATGATCTTAGGAAACAATTTTAAAGAGTGAAACAATTTGACATTATACCTCTTTTGTGGCCTACCTTATGAGTGTGTGAACTTTGCTTGAACACCTTTTGAGCCTTAACCTTTTCTTGGAAGAAACTTGATGCAAATGAGACCGCTCTTTATCCCTGCACCCATAATCCTCACGAAGTATGGTTTGTTTGAATAGCCAACTTAGGCCAAATGCCTAAGTTGGGGGTGTGGTGAAAGGAGAAGGTAAATCAAGAAGTGCAAAGAAATCCCTTTTTTAATCCATGATTTTGAGAAAGATGGAACCCCTCCATACAAAAAGAAAAAGAAAAAAAGAAAAAAAGAATGAAAAAAAAGATAAAAACAATGAAAAAGTTTTGAAATAAAGTTGTGAAAGTACAAAAGAAAATGAGGTGCCCAGTAGTCCATGAGAATTGAATAATGGGGTGAATTTTGAGCATGAATGAGAATGATGAAGAAAAGGAAGGGAAGTGATGTTCATACCACATTTCATGAGGATAGCAGCCACTGAGCCTAAATGACCATACCTTTACAGTCAACCCCGCTACAAGCCTTGAAAAGACCTTTTTGATCTTGAATGAGCTTAAACAAATGTTGGTTGGAAAATAAGGGTAAACCTATGGGTGAAGTCATGCATGTGTTCATCTTTGTGAGTGTGAGAGTTGTATGTGATTCCGAAACTATAAAGTGTTGAACCATTGTGTGTGAATATGGAATCATTCTATGTATGAGGGCATTTGAGTACCTTTGTTAAGCTTGAACTGGCATTTGAAGCAAGTATTGTGAGCTTGAGAATCTTTGGTAATGGTGAGTCACTACTTGAAACATTGAGTGCATAATTGATCCTTGCATGAGTAAGTTGAGTCTTGTTGTGTGCATTCATGATTGGGTCTTGTATAGCACTGTTTGAGACATCTTTTTTGAACTGCTGAACTTGAGTTTTACTTGAGGACAAGCAAAAGTTTAAGTTGGGGGCATTGATGAGTCCGAGATTTGGACTCATTTAGGGCTTTATTCATAATGATTTAGTGTCCTCAAATGCTTATTTTGTGCCAATAACTAATGTAAACCCTTTGATTTCCAGGTATTTGGATTGAGGAACAAAGGAAGGACACTAATTTGCAAAAAGGAACAAAGCGAGCTAAAAGAATGAAGAAAAGTACGCCAGGTGATCGCCAAGTCTACTTGGCGAGTCGCTGAACGGCCTCTTGACCGCCTAAAGTTCCAGTGTGCCAAGCCCTGAAGGAGAAAATCAAGTTTGCGAGAGAAAGGAGCAGTCGGCGGATCGCCGAGTGGTTCCATGATGCAATGTTAGATCGCCCAAAGTTATAGACTTGGAGGATGCTGAAGGCTAAGGCAAAAAGACGATTGAATTGACCAAAGGGCGGATCGCCGAGCCCGACTTACTGCTCCGAATGGCCCTTCGCAACATATTTTTGGCGACTATAAATACGTTTCTGAACATTTAGTTTAGGATCTTTTTTTTTAAATTAGTAAGTATCATAGTTTCAATATATCGAATTTTGAGTATTGAGACAAGTTTTCCTTATCTTTGAAGAATTGAAGTTTTTCACTTTTGAGAAATTGGAAGTGGGTCTTTTAGATTCTGCAATGTGGACCTTTGTAAAGACGAAATCAATCTTACCCAGTTGATGGAAACTCAATTTGGTAATTTTTTTTTATCTTTTTGTAATGTCTAGCTAAAACCCCAATTCTTGGGGTGTGATTATGTGATTATGGGCTGATTTAGTTTATGGGTATTGCTAATTGTTAGTTTAAATGTTGTTTAGAAGTGATTTAAATCAGTAATTATGGTTTAATTTGAAGAATTGTAGTTGCAAATACAGTTCTACCTTTGTGTTTTTGGCTTGATCGAGAGAGAGGTTTTAAAAACCAAGATTATTAATTGATGGTCTCTGGGCATTGGGTTGTCATGGGTTCAACTCAAGAGAGTGAATCCTAAGCCCTTTTCCACACATTCAGCTCGAGAGAGTGAATGGACTAAGGAGTAGGCTGTTCTTATTTTGCATGCTTGTCGATGTTCAAGAGAAATTGACTTGATTCGGGGTAAATTGTTCGAGAGAAAGTTTACGTCCTCTATAGTCGAGCTTGTTCCCTATTATTCAGCTATTTCCTAATAGTTGCAATTACCCATTTGTCCACATTAGCCTATAATCGAATCACATCCCAAGAATCCGTCTCATTTTTGTTATTCCGTATTATTTGTTGTTGTTATAGTTGATAACTGAAACCAAAACATTCTTATTTGACATTCATGTCACACCCTGATTTGAATTATGTTTTTATTCGTAAATGTCTATTCCTATGATTGACTTGATCATATTCGTACTTTCCTATTGAATCTTAAACACGTACCACTCCCTGTGGGATTTGACCCCAACTCATTTAGTTGGGTTATATACTGACTAGCGATCGTTGACACTTAGAATTGGATGAAATGTCCTTGAAATGTTAATCATGAACGACTTGACTCGAGGGACTAAATAACAATATGGAGCTCATGTATACATCTCATCTCATTCTCATACTTACTTCCTCAAAACTTAGCTCGAATAAATAGTTGATGTCAAAGGATTCACAATTGAGCTCAAAGGCTTTCTTGAACTTTACTCTTAACTGTCTTTTGAATTTGAATTATGAATTCAAGAGTTATGGTTCATAATATGAAGGATCTCATGATGATAAAGTAGAATCATGAATACATTCTCCTCATTCTCATACTCACTTGCTCGAGTCTTAAAACAAGGTACTAGAAGTTGTAGAAGATTCTTCAAAAAGACTCAAACGGTCTTCCTCAAAATGTTCGAAAGAACTCTCAAGACTTAATTCTTAGCTATACCTTGAATTTGAATTATGGATTCAAGGGTTATGGTATCATGTTGTGGATGATCTCTCATTTTTTAGACGTACCTTAGAATGTAGAAATCACATAGAAAACATAGGTACGATTTGAGGGAACTCAAACGGAAAGAAGTGGGAAAGGGTAGAAGACCTGACAACCCTGGCATACTGAGTGGTGTGGTTCCTTAGAGCCAAAACTACAGAAGGAAAGTCAATGCGTACTGAGTGGTGTGGCACCCCACCCCTTTTCCCACAAAACTTGAAGAATATTCTTACTCGTTTTCTAACCGCAATTCACCTGGAATTGAATGGTTTCTTCCCCAATCACTTTGATTCAAATACCCAACTTTAGTGTACAAGAATCTACTCAAAAACCACCTTAAAACTCATGCGATTATTTCTAGAACTCATCAAAATTTCAACAATCAAGATTTCGAAAGAAACTTCAACAAAACTCATCAAGATCTCAAATTCTTTACTTTCAAGAACGAAATTACGTTGAAATAATCATGATTGGCACGTGGGTGAACAAACCCGCTCACATACCTCTTAGGGATTAAACCCATGGCAAAAATCCGCAATAAAACTCAAGAATCTCGATGACCGCTTTGATCCTCTCCTTTTTTCACTTCTTTTCTCTTCTTGAACTCTCAACTAAAACCCTAAGCATATATTAGGATTATAAAACTGAACTCAATCAAATTAGACCCCTAAAATGTTACTAGAAATGAATTAAATTTGATTGGGTAAGGAAAAGACCAAAATACCCCTCATTATTTTCGGGTAACTTTCCTTAATTGGACAACCTAACTTGAAAAGGGCATATCTCACTCATCGAGCTAGAAACTTAGCAAACTTGGCGGCGTTCAAAAGATAATTCAAAGACCTTTCATTTGATATCTTATGGGCCACGTAACTCATCCTGTACTGAAAGTTATGGTCATTAGAAGTTGACCTAAAACTTAAAGAACTTACGAATAACTCGAATGAATTCTTTTTAGTTCTTTTTGGAACTCAAGGTGCTAGATCTAGTGACCTTAAAACTCAAGAAGATTTTAAATTCCTTGGTGAAATCCTACTCATAACGAAGGATGGTTTGAGTCTTAGTTCAAAAAAATTTATGGGGTGTTACAATATCTCCCCCTTGGGATCATTCGTCCTTGAATGACGGCTGAACTGGGTATGGAACGGAGTTACTCTTATCATCTAACTAAAGTTACTCTTGTCATACCAATAAAAATTTATTACTATTCGGAACCAACTAAGGGCTCTCATTTAGCTATTTCTCATAGCAAAACCTCATCCTCCTCATTTATAACTTAGACGGAACTATCACACCATCATTATCACGATAGGATCATTAACCTTCTCTTTCTAACATCACATTATTACAAAAAGGACCTCTGAAAAGATGTCCCATACTTTTTGGAACTCATTATTGTCTTATTCTCAAACACTTGACTTGATTTCTCATCTTGTCATCTACCCCTTAGGTCTAAAGCTGTCACTTGAAAGCTATGGACCTATTCCATCATCTATAACTGGTCTACATCCTCTATTACTCTAACACTCGGGATAAGTTTATCTCATGACTACCGAACTCTCCATAAGCAGGTACTAAGGCCTCTTCTAAGGTGTTTCTTTTAACCTCTTCTTATTACATACCACCTCGGTACACATCTTAGTGCTCTTGTTACTTATCCACACTTCACTGCCCTTATCTAAAGGTTATGGTCTCTCACTTGTACCACTCATATGTATTGCAACTAACATCTCAATTTCTCACCTACTCTATATTAAGTCTTCTAGATCAAATCTCAAGACTAACATCATCACCCTCATGTTGCCATTCCTTTAGTCATTAGACTCATCTCAAATTCAAGCTTAATGTTTATTACTAAACCCGAATATCAACATGATTGCTCGCCTTCTACACTAACTCACCACTACTATGCAAAAATTAGAAACACTCGTCCACTAGGACCTTATGACAAGTAGTCAATCCTTACTTCTCAGTCTCTACACTCACCAATTACCATCACATTTCACTTCACAACTTAAGTACTATCTACTCGCTTATTGCGATTATCTCTCAAATAGTTCTATCATCCTCTAAATACCACAGGTTTCCCCTGTCAAAGTTCATAATCCTAGCTTGGGTCTACCACCTCATGAATACTCTTCTAACTGATTCCACACAAATACTTAGTCTTCTCTAACATGATAACAAATCGACATCAACTCTATTCTTGTTAAGAATAAACTCTAACTCATCTCGACTAGCAACTTTTACTCTACCTCCCATCATGAGATCCTCACAACTCATCACTTCTTAGTTTACCCGTAAGGGAAAACTCCTCATCAAAAACTTACTGGCTGCATGATTGTAATAACATAGCCTACCTCATCACTATCTCCCTTTTTATAGATCTCTATACCTCTGTATACTTTTTTCTTAACTTAAGGGCACTCTTTACTACTACTACTCATAATCTCATAACTCAGGTTACCTTTTTGGGGAAAATACTACCCAAGCTCTAATCATACATCCTCATAAGAATCATAGCTGAAACAAGGCTTAAGGAGAATAGTACAACTCTCTTTTAGCTCAAACACATGATTCATATAAATATGGGTGCATTCCTTTGAAACTCAACACTTCACTCACTCATGGGTTTCTCTCAATCCCTTCTCGAGTCTCATGAATTCCTCAAGACTTGCTAAGAATAACTCATCGATAAAGGGCTGACTTTTCTATTCAACCACCTCTAGTATGGTGGGTAGTCGAATGGATATGAGAAATGCATAAGTATAGATAAATCTAAAAGACTGACTTTCCTATTCAACCACCTCTAGTATGGTGGGTAATCGAATGGATCTGAGAAATGCATAAGTACAGATAAATCTCTATGACATAGCTTTATTGCACGATTAAGAGTATGAAAGAAGGGAAAATTTTCTTAAATTTCTGTAGTCCCTCGTTTATAGAAGTGGGCCCCTCACAACCATAAACAAGATCCTGCTGACACGACTTCATCGACATCCTAGGACACTTGAACTCTGTGCTCTGATACCAAGTTTGCTATGACCCGAGTCTACACCTTGGACGTGGCCGGCACTAAAGAACCATTGCTAGTCCCCAAGAGAACCCTCATCCTAGCTGACTACAAGTGAAAGACTAACTTAAGCATGCAAAAGCTTAAAAACTGAATTAAATTCAATAATCTCAACTTTAAAAAAATCTGAACAATAATCAATAGATAACTCAGAGTTTGTGAAAAGAACTCAAGGAAGATACATACCGAAAACTACTAAACTTTGTCTATCTATGAAGCCTCTTCTATTACAGAAGGAAATCGGGACAAGATCCACGACATCTCAAAACTACTAACAATAAGATAAAGTTGAAATCCTCCAAAATATAAGAAGGCTTACCAAAGCCGACTCGAACATCCCATAACCTCAACGAAATGCCTGTTGATGATCCTGAATCTGTAACTGCATCATGAAATGATGCAGGCCAAATGGCTCAGTACATGGAATGTACGAGCATGTAAGGGGAATTCTAAAGCATAAACATAAGCTTGAACTTGTGGAAAAGAAACATACTTACCTCTTCTCAACTCACTCAACTCAACTCAACTCAAAGAAACATAGTTCAACTCAACTCACAGAAAACATGGCTCAACTCAATGATAAGATATTCAACTTAGTGAAATAAGGCTCAACTCAATAATAAGATACTCAACTCTGGGTACTCAACTCTGGATACTCAACTCTGGATACTCAATTCAATATAAAGCAACAATACATATGCAATATATGGAAAGCTTTTAAAAAAGTAGAAAACAACACAATGTATTGAAAAATACAATAGTCACTCAGTTTGTATGCAAGGATACAAGATAAATTCTACTTGTATATGAAAATACAAAGTAAAATTTGTGTATATAAGAATACATACTATATCTATGGGAGTTTCTCTAACCGAAAACCATCACTATGAGCTATGTGATGATATAACGTCTCGCCCACGATGCCAGAACTGTTCTATACTTTGCCAGGGTATAGGACCTACTACTAAGTGGATCCACTAGTCTATGCGAAAAGCATTAAGAAATCATTTAAAAAGTATGACCCTTTCTACCCACGTTGACTACATGGTTTATGTGGGCTGTGAGTTATCTGTACTCTCCCCCATATCGGTGCTCAATACTAATCCCAAAATATACTAGCTCATATGTTTAAAAACAAAACTTTTTCTGTGGTTTGAGATTAATACTCAAAAATCTTTCTCTTAAAAGAGATGGTACTCAAACTACTCAAAACTCTTTTGGAAATCTCAGTTTCCTCTCATCTTAAATGTGAAAACATTTACTCTTGGGAATACTTAGTTCCCATAAATCATTTTAAAGAAAATGAACTCAACTCTGCTCTTTCTCAAAAACATTTCAAAATCATATTATAATATGATCATTGTTGACTCAGGAAGTTATACAACATAAACATTGATGGTATATCTAGATACCATACTGCTCATACATTGATGACATACTCGATTGTCATACTAATCATGTTTTAGAAAACTCTTTTCTCAAAACTCATCTTTATTTTCTCAAAACTCATTTTAAGAACTCAGAAAGCTTTTTAAAATTTATAACTCAAATCATATGGTTCATGTGGAATTATGAACATGAATGACTCAACTCAAGGATCTTAATAGCAATAAAGAACCTCATTACTCAGAACTCAAGCCTCAATGATACTACTAATCTCTAGACTTCTCGACTCATAGGGTTCATGCGTAATTATGGAGATAAGCAACTCAACTCAAGGATATAAAGATACTTCTCATTTCAAGACTGCTCGACTTATATAGTTCATGCGGAATTATAGGCATGAACTACTCAACTCAAGGACTTCATGGGTAACATGTAATAATCCCATGATTAGGAATATAATATCAAAAGGGTTAGGAATTCGATACTCAAGATTTAGAACTTGAAGATATTACTCCTCTCAAAGATACTCAACTTTTGAAGTTAATGCGGAATTTATAGGCATGAATGACTCGACTCGAGGATCTAAATAACAATATGGAACTCATGTCAACGAATCTTCTTATTCTCATACATACTTTCTCAAAGTTTAGCTCGAACCAATAGTTGATCTCAAAGGATTAACAATTGAACTCAAAGGCTTTCTTGAACTGTACTCTTAAATCTCTCTTGAATTTGAATTATGAATTATGAATTCAAGAGTTATGGTTCATATTATGAAGGATCTCGTGATGATAAAGTAGACTCATGAATACATTCTCCTCATTCTCATACTCACTTGCTCAAGTCTTGAAACGAGTTAGTAGAAGTTGTAGAAGACTTCTCAAAAAGACTCAAAGGGACTACCTCAAAATGTTTGAAAGAGCTTCCAAGTCTTAACTCTTAGCTATACCTTGAGTTTGAATTATGGATTCAAGGGTTATGATCTCATGTTGTGGATGATCTATCGATGTTTAGACATACCTTAGAGTGTATAAATCACATAGAAAACATAGGTACGATTTGAGAGAACTCAAACTGAGAGAAGTGGGAAAGGGTAGAGGACCTGGCTACCCTGGAATACTGAGTGGCGTGGCGCCCCAGAGCCAAAACTACCAAAGGAAAGTCATGGCATACTGAGTGGCGTGGCACCCCAGAACCAAAACTACACAAGGAAAGTTGTGTCGTACTGAGTGGCGTGGCGCCCCTCCCCTTTTCCAAAAAATTTGATGAATTTTGTTACTCATTTTCTAACCCCAATTCACCTGGAATCGAATGGTTTCTTCTCCAATCACTTTGATTCGAATACCCAACATTAGTGTACAAGAATCTACTCAAAAAAAACCTTAAAAATCATACGATTATCTCAAGAACCCATCAAAACTTCAACAATCAAGATTTCGAAAAAAACTTCAACAAAACTCATTAAGAACTGAAATTCTTTACTTTCAAGAAGGAAATTACCCTGAAATAATCATGATTGGCACGCGGTTGAATGAACCCAATGCTGTGTTAACTCACATACCTCTTAGGGATTAAACCCATGGCAAAAATCTGCAATAAAACTCAAGAATCTCGACGAACACTTTAATCCTCTCCTCTTTTCTCTTATTTTTTCTTCTTGAGCTCTCAACTAATACCCTAGGCATATATTAGGATTATAAAACTTAACCTAATCAGATTAGACTCCTAAAACCTTACTAAAAGAAAATTGAATCTAATTGGGTAAGGAAAAGACCAAAATACCTCTCACTATTTTTGGGTAACGTTTCTTAATTGGACAGCCTGACTTCAAAAGGGAATATCTCACTCATCCGACCTCGAAACTTATCAAACTCGGTGACGTCCAAAAGATAATCCAAAGGCCTTTCATTTGATATCTTATGGGCCACCTAACTTATACTGTACTGAAAGTTGTGGTCGTTTGAAGTTGACCCAAAACGTAAAGAACTTACGAATAACTTGAATGAATTATTTTTAATTCATTTTGGAACTCAAGGTGATACATCTAGTGACCTTAACACTCAAGAAATTTTTAAATTTCTCGGTGAAATCCTACTCACAACGAAGGATGGTTCGAGTTTTAGTTAAAAAGAATTTTTGGGGTGTTACACATAATATGATGTCTTTGGCTTGGATTGGTATACCTTTCCATGGAACATGAGATAATTCAATGCTTAATTAACTACTCCGTGGGATTTATGCTTATAACTGAGTGGATATTGGTATGAGATGGAAGCCCTCACGTTAGTAAAGGTTGGGTTTCTAGAAGCAGTCTCTTGAGATGGAAGCTCTCCCGTTAGTAGAGGCCGAGTTTCTAGTAGCAATCTCCTTATCCCTTAAACTACGTGTCCCCGTAGGATGGTTAGGTAGTGGATCCACTTAAGCTAGAAGTTTATAGTTCTACCTGCGACAAGTAGAACAACCCTTTTCAGTGTGGGAGATACCAGGGGATCATGTTATAGCTCACATGGTCTCTATGTCGGTAAAGGCTAATTTCCTACAATAAGATGAGTAATGAACTAAGGTTACTTCAAGAAGTATCACATATGAGTTCAAAGGTTTTAAAGATGATGTTAGCTTGCATTGACCATATTTTATGAATGATATTTTCTAACTTTTATTACACTATGTTTTAACTTGGTTAATTGCATGTTATGAAATGAAATGTCCCTTTTAGCACGTTTTAAATGTTTTTATGCATGGCTATCATACATAGTGCATTTTTGTACTAACACATACTCTTGCCTACATTTCCCCCAAATGTAGGGTCTGACAAATAAGGTTCCCAGTTTCGTGGCTAGAGCTTGGATTTGATTGATTCCTGAGCTTGGTGAGTCCTCATGGTTCGAGGATGGATTTCTATTGTTTAGTTTCTTTCATGTATTTATCTTTTGGACATGATGTATGGACTAGGACCAATTTCATTCTATTGTAATAGATGGCTATGATGAGACAAAGTGTCTAAACTTCCGCTTTCCTTTATAAAATGTTTTGGACTTAAAAATGTTTTTTTACTCTTATTGTTCTATTTATTATGTTATGAGAGCTAAGTGGCTTGTATGGAGTCATTCGGGGTTTTATACGCCATGTTACATATAGGGTGTATCCCTGGGTCATGACAGGCTGCCACAATGGCTTGTGAGGTCCTCGACGGCTCTTGAAGGCCACCATCCAGTGGTTGCGTTAGCTTTAAGTCATAGGGTTTGGGTCCTTTCCTAATTATTCTATCCCAACATTATGTCATTTTACCCTTACCTAGAAGTCTTATATAAGTGTTTTCAACCCCAAATTTCTCCAATTGAAATCGTTCTCTCAATTTCCTAAAACAAGAACAAGTCTTCCTCTCCCAAATTATTTCTCTCTAGAAAGCTTGAAGAAAAAGGAATCAACCTAGGGTTTCAAGTCAAGCCTCCAATTCCACCATTGAAGGCTAGATTTTGGCATTAAGGTATTATAGTTTTCATCCATGGAGCCCTTTCCTCCCTGAAGTTCTCAAATTCTCCAATTACAATGTTAGAATTTCCCAATTGAGTTAGGGTTTTCTTCCATGTCACGAGTTCCTTTTAATATTGAGTTATTTGATTGTTTTATGATATATCAAGAATGAATTGAGATAATTACATGATTTTATGATGAATCCCCATGAACCCATGTCTAACCCATGATTTCTAGTTATTGATGATTTAAGTGGTTTTTAACCATGAAAGGTGAATTATGGAACTATGCATGTTCTTATGAAATTGATGAGATATGATGTAGATTGCTTGAGAGTAAAAACATATATGTTGTCATCGTGGTTAATTGTTGTGAAAGGGTTGCTCACATAGCTACTTCATGCATGAATATGAAAGGTCTTCTCATATAAAGGATTCTAAGGTTGAAAGGTCTTCTCACCTAAAATGAATCAAAGTTAAGGAGTTATTCTAAGTATGAGGCAAGCGACGATTACCCATGACCTCTAATGAAAGACAAGAGGTGATTACCCATGTCACACGATGTAAGGACACAGAGCGATTACCCAAGTCCCTTAAAGAAAAGATGAATAAGAATAATAGATATTCCGTGGGAGTTATGTTTAGCACCGAGTGGACAAGTGGCGATTACCCATGTCCCATAAACTGTGTGCCAACATAGGATTGTCGAGATAGATATTTTTTAGTGGATCCACGTAAGCTAGAAAGTTCATGGTCTTACCTTGGATAGTAGGACACCCCTTTTCGGTGTGGGAGACACCGGATTCTATGTTAATAACTCACATGGTCTTACATGCTGGTTAAAGGTAATTTTCCCACATTAATGAATCAAGGTTAATCCAAGGAGTATGTCACATGTCTTTAAGACGAAGTTTATTTGTATTTTCCATGTTTTATGACTTATGTCTTCTAAATCTCCTTATATATATGTTTTAGCTTGGTCATTGCATGTTATAAAGATATCTCCTTTTAAGCATGTTTTTAAATGTTTTATGCATGGCTATCATAGTTGGTACATGTTTGTACTAACGCATACTCTTGGCTACATTTCCCCAAATGTAGGATCCAAACTTACAGATTCACACTTTCATGGTTAGTGATCTCATATAGAAGATTGAAGATTGGTGAGTATTCATCACCTGAGGACCGAGCTTGATTTTCTTTTTGTCTTAATTTCAGTTTCTAGGCTTGATGTACGGGCTGCGTCTCGATCAATCTTATGTACTAGATGGCTTTGAAATGATGTTTAGACTTCCACTTTACCCTATAAAACTTTTTTATGTTGAAACTATCTTTTAAATATTTTATGTTCTATTATCTTGTATGATGAATGCTAAGTGGCTTGTTTGGGGCATTTCAGGGTCTTATACACCATGCTATGCCTTGGGGCTACCTTGGGTCATAACAAAAAGGGGAAATTCTATGCCTATGGGTCAGTTTGTTTCTTGTCTAAAAGATAGAAAGATGATAGTTAATTGTTACTTATACCGTCTAGTTAGGGTGAGAGATATGGATTCCGAAACCCCTACTCTTGAGTCGGTCCCTATTGTAAATGAGTTTCCAGAAGTGTGTCTTTATAATCTACCCGGTATTCCTCTCGAAAAAGAAATAGACTTCGGTATTGACCTTCTCCCTAGATACGCAACATATCGCTATTCCTCCTTACTGAATGACTCCGAAAGGAATTAAATTAGAAATTGAAAGATTCGTTGCATAGGGGTTTTATCTAATCGAGTATCTCTCCGTGGGGTGATCCAATATTTTTTGTTTGAAAGAAGGATGGTTCACTTTGTATGTGCATCGATTACCGATAGTTCAATAAAGTTACAATTAAGAATAAGTATCCTCTCCCAAGGATAAATGATTTGTTTGATCAATTACAACGATCAAGTTTCTTCTCTAAGATTTACCTCCGGTCGGGTTATAACCAATTGAGGGTAAAAGAGGATGATATTCTAAAAATGGATTTTCAAACTCGGTATGATCATTATGAATTTTTGGTGATGTCCTTTGGATTGACCAATGCTTCGACCGCATTATGGATTTGATGAATAGAGTGTTTAGATAATACCTAGATATGTTTGTGATTGGTTTTATCGATTACATCTTGATCAACTCAAGGAGTGAAGATGAGCAAACCTATCATTTGAGAATTGTGTTGCAAGTCCTCAAGGACCAACAACTCTTTGCAAATTTAAGTAAATGTGAGTTTTGGTTAAAGTATGTGGCTTTTGTTGGGCACATTATTTTCAGAAAGGGTATTGAGGTAAATCCTAAGAAGACGGATGTGTTGAATAGTTAGCCTAGACCTTTATCGCCTTGGATATTAAAAGTTTCTTGGGTTTAGCCGGTTACTATAGAAGGTTTGTGGAAGGGTTTTTGTTGATTACCTCTCCATTGACGGCGTTGACCTAGAAAAAGGCCAAATTGTTATGGTCGGAAGCTTTTGAAAAGAGTTTCCAGGAATTGAAAGATAGACTTACTTCCTCTCCAGTGCTGACTTTACTAGAAGGAACTGATGGGTTTGTTTTTTATTGTGATGCTTCAAGAATTGGGTTAGGTTGTGTCCTTATGCAAAATGGGAAAGTCATTGCCTATCCCTCAAAACAACTTAAGTTGCACGAAAAGAAATATCCTACCCATGATTTCGAACTAGCAGCAGTTGTGTTTGCTTTAAGGATTTGAAGGCATTATTTATATGGTGTTCACATCGATGTCTTTACTGATCACAAAAGTTTGCAATATTTGTTTTAACAAAAGGATCTGAATCTTCGCCAAAGAATGTGGCTTGAATTACTAAAGGATTATGACATGAGCATTCTCTATCACCCCTGTAAAGTTAATTTGTTGGTGGATGCTCTTAGTCGATTGACAATGGGTAGTGCTTCTCATATAAAAGATAGTAAAAAAGAATTAGTTCGAGATGTTCATAGATTAGCCTGAATGGGTGTTTGGTTGGTTGACTCTATTAAAGGTAGTGTTATGGTCCATAATAGTTTAGAATCGTCCTTTGTGTCGGAAGTGAAAGTAAAGCAAGGTCTTGATCCAACTTTGGTTGACTTGAAGGAAGCGATGCTTAAAAAGTCCGTTGAGGCTTTCTCCCAAGGGGGAGATGGTGTGCTTCACTATCAAGGTCATTTGTGTGTTCCCAATATAGATGACTTGAGGATACAAATTTTATCAGAAGCCCATAGTTCTTGATATTCCATTCACCTGAGAGCCACCAAGATGTACTGTGACTTACGAGAGGTCTATTGGCGGGATGAGTTGAAGAAGGATATTGCAGAATTTGTGGCTAAGTGTCCTAATTGTCAACAAGTAAAAGTTGAGCATTACAAACTGAGAAGTTTGTGCTAAGACATTTGTATACCTACTTGGAAGTGAGAAGACTTGAATATAAATTTTATTATTGGTTTACCCCGCACCCAACATACACATGACTCGATTTGGGTTATAGTAGATCGAATGATAGAATCGACTCATTTCAGCCCCATCAAGGTTTTTTATTCGGCGGAGGACTATGCTAAGTTTTAGTTGAGAGAAACGGTTAGGTTGCATGGAGTTCCCTTGTCCATTATCTCCAATCGTGGTACCCAATTCACTTCTCTGTTTGGGAAATCTTTCCAAAAAGGGCTTGGTACTCATGTTAACCTTAGTACGACCTTTTAAACCGTAAACCGATGGGCAAGCGGAGCGTACTATCCAAACGTTGGAATATATGTTGAGAGCTAATGTAATTGACTTCAAGGGTAATTGGGATGATCATTTGACTTTGATTGATTTTGTTTACAATAATAACTACCATTCAAGCATTGGTATGGCTCCATTTGAGGCTCTTTATGGTAGGAGGTGTAGATATCCTATAGGTTGGTTTGATGTGGGTGATCTAACCTCTATAGTACCATTGGAGAGTTTTGGCTTAAAATATAGCCTTTCTTATGAAGAAGCTCCGGTTAAGATCTTAGACCAGCAAGTTTGGAAGTTGAGAAACAAAGAAATTGCTTCTATGAAGGTTCTTTGGAGGAATTAGTTAGTCGAGGGTGCTACTTGGGAGAGCGAGGGCGATGTGATATCCTGTTATCCTCATCTCTTTCCCTCCGTCCCTACTCTAGCTGGAGGTATTCAGTTTCTCATAGTTTACTCTTTTTGTTTTCATGTGACTTAGATATTCTCATGATTTTCTCATTATGCATGTTCATGAAAAACTTGAATTTTTTGAAATATGTGTTAGCTTGATTGATTTCTTCATGTTTATCTGCATTTGAGTATGAGCTGTAGTAAGACCCAATGAAATGATGTTTTCAACATGTTTTAGCTTAGAGTTGATGTTTCCTCTTCGGATATGTGCATTTATATGATTGTATTCATGTTGGGTTGTAAGACTTAGTTTTTACCCTTCTTATGATGTCTTGAATCCCATTCGAGGACGAATGTTCCCATGGGGGAGATTTTGTAACACCTCAGATTAAAAAATAATGAAAAATTTCAGTTTTCACAAATCTTGTGCCAGCATAGATGATAGCACCAATAGTCTGTAGGTCGGACCATAGGCCGTTGGTGGTGACTGTCGTTGGTCAGCTCCTAGTGGTATGAATTGTCAAGTCCCAATACTCTTTTATGGTACACCAAGATAGTTCATTATTCAATGCACGAGTCGTAGGTAGGTCTCGTAGGTGAGTTCCAGACTTAGTGTAATTTTGAGGACCAAAATGTGGGACTTAGGGTGACCGTGTACGGACTGTACATGGGTCCTATCATTCGAAGGCCCAAAAAACAAGTTCCTGAACCCATCGAAGGCCGACCAGGATGGTTCGTAAGTGGACCTACAAACCGTGGGTCGAACGGTCGACGGGGTCGACAGTTAATTTTTAAGGGCCTTTTGGTCTTTCCCCAAATTATTTTAACCTCTTCCCAAAGCCCTATATAATTATTTTTAACCCCCAAATCACCAAATTCAATTTATTCTCCTAAGTTCCCCAAAGTTGAAGAAGTCATCCTCTCAAATATTTCTCTCTTTAAGGAAGAAGAAGAAAACTAGGGTTTCAAGATTAAGTCTCCTAATCCTCCATTGATTTCAAGCTTGTGGCATCCATGTATGACAATCTTCATCTATGGAGCTCTTTCCTCCATTAGGTTCCTAAATTCTTTAATTTATACGTTAGAAATCTTCAATTGAAGTTAGAATTTTCTTCCATGTCATTGGTTTCTTTCAATATTGATCCAATTAATAGTTTTATGTTTTCTTATGCATGAATTGAAGTAATTGCATGCTTTTAAGTTGATTTCCCATGAACCCGGGCTTTACCCATATTTTCCAGACTATGATGATTGAATGGGGTTTTTGAACTATGAAAAGATGAATTTATGATGATATGCATGTTCTTATGAAATTGATGAAAATGATATAAGTTGCTTTTAGAGTAAAGCATAAATGTTGTTGTTGTTATAGTGGAAAGGTTTTCTCAAGTTAACTTTGAATGAGTAAGTAGGAGCTATTCTAATGAACTTTAGCTTGGATTGGCTACTTGAGGCGATTACCCATGTCCTAAAATAATAAGACAACAGACGATTACCCATGTCCCCATAATGATAAGGCAAGAGGTGATTATATGTAACACCCCTAAATGCTTAATCAAATAGTCGCATGTCATTACATCATCTCGTAATTACTAGAATATGTTTTATTCTCATTTTTGGAACTTGAAATGTTGTGATTTGCAAACTTGTTTAGCATAAATTGTTATCATAAATTAAGGTATTGTATGGGGGTAGTTGCGTAATTATCTAATTACACGTACTTATACATTGGAAGTGTGGTATATGCTTTATGGGCAACCATCTATTTGTTTGGGCAGCCCCTTTTGGTGACATCTGCCCATGTGACAAGGATAACTTTTGTAGCTATATATCTTTACACCTCCTTTGATTGAATTCGTTTTTCCTCAAGTCTAAGAACATTTTAACGTTAGCGAAACAGTTGTTCTTCAAAATCAATAGAAAAACAAAGTCCTTTTGGCTGGAATCCGTCACACACACACACTTCCTTTTGGTAAGTGACGAAATCTGCTTTTGTGCTGGGTAGTGTTTGGTATTTTATGCATATCTCATCCAAATAAACTTAAATTACAGTTCATAAATATGTTTTAGAAAGATATTTCGTAGACCTACAACTCTTGTGTTTATGTAAAATTCTAATTTAGCTGTTATGGATACGAAATAGGGGACGCAACATATGACAAGTTCTGTCCAGATTCTGGAATTAGAAATCCTCTATGTTCAACTGCTAGTGTTTTGATTATATCTTTTTGTACAAAGTGTATTTTTCAGTGATTCTTGATTATTTTCTAGCTTAAGAGATGTACCTACATCTTTTATGAAGGATATAAATTCCATTTTGGCCATTTTTTTTTCAAATAAGTTGCGACATGAAGTGTGTTTACTAGGCAGAATATCTGATTTGGTAGTATAGTCATATTTGTACAGGCTAGGCTTACTTGTGATGATAACCCTGTGTTATGCCATAAGTATTGAGATACTAGAAGGTAAATAAGTTATTGAATTCATTTTTTAAGGTTGTATATCCTAGTGTACGAGTTGAAGATTTTGATACGCTGGTTGGTCTACGATTTGAACTCGTGAAGTCGTGTTGTACTGTTTTTGTGCTAAAGAACTGAGGTTTGTGTATAAACTTATACTTTTACTCTTTTTACTTGCTGGTATATCTGAAAGTTTACTTTGGTACCTTGGTTACCTCTTGTCACTTTGCATTGTCGTATTGGTATTCTTTAATACATTAAAGACGCTTGTGTAACTCGCCCACTTGTACGGATTGTTTGATCACTTGTACGGATAACGGGACTTCATATCGGCCTCGGCCTCCCATGTAACACGGTCAACTAAATTATTCCTCCATAGAACCTAACCGAAACAACATCTTTATTTCTCAACTTTTTCACTTGTCGGTCCAAGATCTCGACCGGGACCTCTTCGTAAGAAAGGTTCTCATCAACTCCTAAACCTTATAAAGGTAGGATGGATACTGGATCACCAATGCACTTCTTGAGCATGGATACATGAAACACTGGGTGAACCAGGGCCAACTCATTCGGCAAGTCTAATTCGTATGCAACCTTTCCGACTCATTTCAAGACTTGGTAGGGACCCACAAACCGGGGACTAAGTTTCCCCTATTTACCAAACCTCATCACACCCTTCATGGGTGAGATTTTCAAATAGACAAAATCGCCAACTTCGAATTCTAGATCCCTTCTTCTAACGTCGGCATAGGACTTTTGCTGACTTTGACCCGTCTTCAACCTTTCTCTAATGAGGCAATTTTTTTCAATGGCCATATGAACTAACTTGGGACCAAGTAGGGAAACTTCACCTACTTCAAACCACCCAACCGGAGATCTGCATCTCCTACCATACAATGCTTCAAACGGTGCCATGGCGATACTTGAGTGGTAACTATTGTTGTAGGAAAATTCTATCAACGGTAGATGGTCATCCCAATTACCCTTGAAATAAATAACACATGCCCTCAACATGTCCTTTAAAGTTTGAATGGTGTGTTCCGCTTGACCATCAATTTGATGGTGAAAAGCGGTACTAAGTTTAACATTTGTACCGAGCCCTTGTTGGAAAGCCTTCCAAAAATGTGAAGTAAATTAAGTACCCCAATCCAAGATAATCGATAAAGAAACTCCACGCAACTTCACTATTTCCTTGATGTACAACTTGGCATAGTCTTTCGCCATAAAAGAAGACTTAATGGGAATGATATGGGCTGATTTGGTCATCCTATCCACAATGACCCAAATAGAATCATGTTGCCTTCGAGTACGGGGCGAACCTACAACAAAGTCCATGTTGACATCCTCCCACTTCGAAGTGGAAATATTTATATCTTGGGAAAAGCCTCCGAGCTTTAGGTATTCGGCCTTAACTTGTTGACAATTCAGACATTTGACCTCAAATCCCGCTATATGTTTCTTCATACCATTCCACCAATAGACTTCCCATAAATCACGGTACATCTTGGTGGCTCCCGAATGAATAGGATATCGCGAACCATGGGCCTCATCTAAAATTTTCTCTCTCAAGCCATCAACATCCGGAACACATAGCCGACCTAGGTACCTAAGCATCCCATCTCCCCCTTGGGAGAAAGCCTCATTGGACTTGTTGAGAATCGATTCTTTCAATTCCATTAAAATAGGATCAAGGTGTTGCTTAGACTTTAAATCAACCACTAAGGATGATTTGGAACTATGAAGGACTAGAACCCACCCTTGGTGGAATCCACTAGTTGGACACCTAACCAGGCCAACCTATGCACATCACGAACCAATTCCTTCTTCTTATCTTTGATATGAGCCATACTACCCATGGACAATCTACTAAGGGCATCCGCAACTACATTGGCTTTGCGTGGTGGTAAAGGACACTCATGTCGTAGTCTTTCAACAACTCAAACCACCGTCTTTGTCGGATATTCAATTATTTTTGGCTAAACACATATTGAAGACTCTTGTGGTCGGTGAACACATCAACATGGACACTATAAAGGTAGTGCCTCCAAATTTTCAAAGAAAACACCACCGCCGCTAATTCGAGATCATGAGTTGGATAATTGTTTTCATGTACCTTGAGTTGCCTAGAATCATAGGCCATTACTTTCCCATGTTGCATGAGGACACACCCCAAATCTACTCGAGAAGCATCACAATACACTACAAACCCATCATTACCCTCCGGTAAATTCAATACCGGAGTGGACGTAAGCCTATCCTTCAATTCTTCGAAGCTCTTCTCACAAGACTTCGATCACACAAACTTCGCTTTCTTTTGAGTTAAGGCCGTCAATGGAGAGGCAATAGAGGAGAAACCCTCAACAGACCTCCTATAGTAGCCGACTGATGAGTCCACAAATTGGACTCAATTCGGGATTTATTTTGATAGAAATAGTGTCCTCAAATGCTTAATTTATCTCAATATCTGATGTAAACTCTTAAGTTTCAAGTATGTGAAGTTTTAGTGGAAGCATGGACACTTAAGCGCAAAAAGGAACAAAATGACTGAAAAGAACGAAGAAGCTAAAACCTGAGCTCCGCCAAGAACACTTGGTGAGTCACCAAATGGACAGATCCCGTCCTTTGTTCCAGTATGCGAAACCCTGAAGGAAAAGGATTAAAAAGGTGATGAAAGGAGTAGTGGGCACTTCGCCGAAAAATTCCGCGAAGCAGTACAATACCGCCTAATGGTCCAGAACGTGAAGATGCTGAAGGCAAGCACGAAACGGCGAATAGACAAAACAAGGGCAAGTCTCCGAGTCATTCGACGAACTCGACTAACTTCTCCGAGCTATCCACTAGTACTAATTTCTGATGGCTATTGTCACGCCCCAAGCTACCCCCGAGACGCGGACACGGGACCTAGGACCACAAGTGATCCCAAGTTAACCCTGCTGGCATGATCATGATCATACTAAATATAATAAACTGATGCGGAAGCTAAATCATAAATAAGACGAAAAGATGGGGAATACCCATATACTATAACTGAGATAAATGAAAACTGATGAGTTTAATACAAGGAATATATTAACTAAATGCTAAGCTGAATCTATCTATGTCTGAAATAAGCCTCTAAACTGACTAGAAATGTTAGGACATGCCCTAACTAGATCTAGTAAAACTGAAACTAAAGACTAAAAGCGATAAAGATAGAAATGTCATTAGTCCTCGAAGAATGAGGACTCACCACTAATGCTGCTGAACTGAAGATCGGGAATCGATCTAAGCGTGATCTGGATGCGGAGAACCTGAACCTACAGCACGAGAAGATGTAGCGCACGTATGCGTCAGTACTTGAAAGGTACTGAGCATGCTGGATAGAGTAAAGCTGAAATAATTATATAACTGAACAAAACAATTAAGCAATGATATAATCTGAACATGATATAGATACTGAATGCTGAGAACTGAGCTAACTGATGCAATGACAAAATTTATATCATGCTGAGACTGAATGCTGACTGTACTGAAATATGGTCAATGCAATGGAGTCTGACTGAATTGTGGGAGCTACTAATAACCGACATAAAACCATATGAGCTAAATGTGGAGTCCGATGTATACGCCCCATCGAGATGACCCAATATACCCTGCCAGAGGTATAGAGGCATGCTGGCGTGATCACTAAACTGATGTTGCCCAAAGAGGGGACTTACACCTATGTGGCTCGTAGTTCTAGGACTATATGGGTACACTGAAACCCTAGTCCAACTCGGTATTATGCTACTCCTAATAAATGAAGTGGTTAACACATTATGACTGAGTTTCTGTAAATACTAAATAGCTCGAACTGAACATGCAAACTGAGAATGCAACAATTAATCTGATAATGATGCATTAATAATTGAGGCATGTATAACTGAATAACTGAGATATCTGACCTAGCATGTGTAATTCAAGAACTAAAGAAAATACATAGCTAGGGTTCTGAAATTCATGCAATAAACTGAGTACAAACATGATAATCTGATTTGGAACATCTAAATAACTAATTCATGATAATCTGCTGAAATTCTAGAAAACCCTAGGTCTGTTCATAATCATGGAATCAAGAATCTGACTGAATTCTAGGGACCTAATGAGCGAAAGGAACCCACTAGTGAAATCCCACATACCTGGTGATGAATTCCACGGAGAAATCTTTCGATTTCAGGGCTGGATATGAAGGAATCTTGCTGCGTTCTTGAACTGGGGTTCTTGACCTTTTTTCTCCTCTCTTGATTCTAATTTTCTAAGATTTTGATTAATGAATTGACTTGGATAAGTTCTAGTTATGTTTCTAGGCTTAAACTGATTAAAACCTCATGATTTAGGGTTTAAACAACGTATCTTAAGGGTTAAACGAAATAGGAAAAGATCAAAAGACCCCTGAATTAACTGCTTTCGGAGTGATCGACGGACTGGAGTGACGGGCCGTCATTCAATCGACGGACCGTCGATTGGGACCGTAGGTCGAGTCTGCCCGACAGGGCTTCACTAAAACAGGTATAACTTTTTACTCGGAGGTCGGATGTGAGCAAACTAGGTGGCGTTGGAAACATCATTCAATTATCTATCATACCATAGGTCATGGGACACACAATTACTTTTGTGATAAAAGTTATGACCATCTGAAGTTGACCCATCAATAATTTTTAGTTAACTGGCTGCTGACCCTCATCTACGGTCACACCTACAGACCGTGGATCGAATGACGGTCCGCGCTGGTCGGCCGTAGTTTGTGTCAGAGGCTGGGTAAGGGAAGTCTCGATCCACGGACACAAACCACGGACCGTGGTTTGTTCTACGGACTGTGGGTCTGTCCGTGAGTCGGGACTTAGCCAATTTTCTTAGCTGGGTCTGGGAGGGGTTTCAGTGTTGAACCACGGACCACCAGCAGGGGCCCTGGTCTGACCTACGGTCCGTGGATGGCAACCGTGGGTTGCACCTGAAACTTCTCAAAATCTGCATTTTTGGTCTGTTTCGAATACGGGGTGTTACATTATCTCCCCCTTGAGAACATTCGTCCTCGAATGAAGACTAAACTAGCTGTAATGGAGGGAGAGGGCTGCAATCCCTACCTCTAAACATTGAGAACTGAATTTCTGACTGAACTGAGTTCCAAGGACATGCAAATACGCTGAAAATGCAAGTACAAACTAAAGGAACATGATTCTAAGACTGAATTTATGCATGAATGACTGAAAAACTGATGAGGAACTATTACCTCAAGCTGGAATGGAATCGGAAGGAAAGAGGT
>JAJOOH010018656.1:0-31419 GCA_029582605.1 Solanum gracilifrons
AATACATAGTTCCCTAATAACTTTTGAGAAATGAACTCAACTTTAAACTCTTGACTTAACTTGAAACTTGAGACTCTTTACTTAGCTTGAAACTCTAAACTCTTTACTTGACTTGAAACTTGAGTCTTAAAATGAAGTTAAAACGTTCAATAAAGACTCTTGAACAACTTTAAAAACTTGCTTGACTTGCTTCTTAACTTCCAAGCTTAACTCTTAACTTCACTTGACTTGGAAACTAACTCTCCTTGAATTAGATTTATGGATTTAAGGTGTTTGATCACATGTTATGGATGAGTTCTTGACGTTTAGACGTACCTTGGAGTGTCGGAAACAACTATGAAACCTAGGTACATTACCAAGGAACATGCATGGACAAGTGGGGAATGAATGGGAAAGGTTGGCGTCCTTGGCGCTCTGAGAGGCGCGGGGCGCCAGCCCTAAAACTTCAGAGGACAGGTTGGGGCGCACTGCTAGGCGTGCCGCCCCATGGGGGAAAGTTCAGAGCCCCTTTTGAGGCGCGACGCCCCACCCTTTTCCCCGAAAATCTGACTTTTCTCCTTTTTTACTCCAACTCTAAACCTTCTAAACTTCAAAGCTTCTTCCCCCAAACACTTAGAATCATCAAAACCCTCAACATACACTAGATTCAACTCAAAAGCACCACCAGAAACATACACCAAACCAACAAGAACTTCAACACAACACAACTACAACTTCAACAATTACAACCAACAACTTCAACAATTACAACCAACAACTTCAACAAACATAATCAATCTTTTCTTGAAATTAAACGAGCTTGGCGTGTGGGGGAAAGAACCAACCCAACACTATGAACTCACATACCTTAATAGGGATCACCCTCGACAAAAACCACGACGATCTTTACGAAGTTGGCTTCTTCTTCTCTTTTCTCTCCTTTTCTCTCAAGAACCCTAACTCTTACTCTTTTAAAAAGGGAAAAACTGATCAAAATCAGTCTTACACCTTAATATAAATTCAAAAGACAAGGCTAGGGAAAAGACCAAAATACCATTACAAAAATCGGGTTAACTGCCCTGCCAACTGCCCAACTTCCAAAGGGCATAACTCCCTCATACGAACTCGGAATCGGACAAACTAGGCGGCGTTGGAAAGATCATTTCACGAACTTTGCAAACATAACTGGAACTACACCTAACTAATCCTGAGCTATGAGGTTGGCCAAAAACTCACTTTTTCCCATACTTAACCAATTTTTTTTCCAGATTTTTAATTCTTTCCAAAATGACTATTCCCAATTCTAAGCCTCTTCATAGTTATTTCAAATTGCCGGATATTACAGTTTAATCTTAAAATTCTTTTTAAATTGAATCAATTGTTTATTTTTTGAGTCATCGTGACGTTTCACCATATTTGAATAGAGTAGGGATGTATACAGAATGACGATTCTGCTGGGGATATAGAGATTCTAACCAATATGAGTTCATTTTTTCAAATTGAGGAGCATTTTATTTTATTGTGTTATACCTTGTATTTTGTATACTTTGTTGATTATTTGTATATTGTACATGTTGTTTATTCATTTAACTGTATGTATATTGTTATTGCATTACATGACATAATTTTCGCCAAATGGCAAATAGAATGCATTAGGACAAAGGCGGTTACATGGCTTTCCATGGCTGTTCTTTAGAAAAGCACCTTCGAATTCTTTTGAAATGATAAACGAATAGTTGGTTTGTGGCTATCTAACGTCGTTTATTATACTTCACCCCGTAGTTTGTTCGACTCGGGTAACCAGGTCTTGTCTAAACCCCTCTTAGTTAGCTAGTGTAGAGCGAAGCCAAAACCTTGAATTTAGCGCATTTGCTTGAGATGAGTCAACACTCAAGGCACATTTGTATAAGACATGCATTCATTGTTTGTATTGTTTGTATGTTATGTGATACTGTTTTACGTGAATATGTTGTATGATAGTCCATTATTTCAAAGTTTTTTTTAGAGTTTCATAGACATAAATATCAAGTCATTGTCAAGTTACTTTTACCTTTCGAGTTGTTTTTTGAAAACTTGAAGGTTATTGCTCGTTCGGAGCGACAAGGGACAAGAGAACTTCATAAAAATGAGTCATTGGATTTCACAAGACAATAATAACTTGTCGAAAAGACAAATCAGGGGAGTCTTTGACTATAAGATTGCACTAATTTATATTTTATTGTTTTGAATGTTGGCCCTGCTTTCACACTTTTCTAATATTTTTGCAGGGAAACCGTCATCGACAACAGTCGGGGATGGTGATAATAATGTATAGTTCCTGGGAATAATTAGAAGTATACACAGTTTGAAGAGACAGCTAAAAATGAATACAACAACAACTGGTTACTGAAAAATTGAGAGACTACATTCAACAGACAGTGCAAAGATCGACAATTAAGAGGATATAAGAATTGCTCTGAGTTTGTCTAAATCTTGAAATTGTTTTATGTCTTATCGGCACGAACTACGCGAACCTGATTCTCATTTCGGTGAGATGCGTAGGCAAGCCTTCTTGGGTTCGGTATTCATTCTTTTAAATCTAAAAAAAATAAAAAATCAAATTGTTTGTGCATATTTTCAAAGGCTTATCTGCACAAACTACGCGGACCTGATTCTCATCTCGGTGAGATACGTAGGCAACCCTTCTTGGGTTCGGTATTTATTCTTTAAAAAAAAAGAGATTCAAATAGTTTGTGCATATTTTCAAAGATATATTTGTGAGAACTACGTGAACCTGATTCTCATCACGGTGAGATACGTAGGCAGCCCTTCTTGGGTTCAGTATTCATTTTTTCAAAAGTAAAAAAAAATTGTTGTGTGCATATATTCAAAACCACATCTGCACGAACTATGCGAACCTGATTCTCATCTCAGTGAGATACGTAGGCAGCCCTTCTTGGGTTCGGTATTTATTCTTTCAAATTTAAAAAAAGAGGAAATAAAAAAAGAAAAGTAAAATAGTTTGTGCATAATTTCAAAGGCATATCTGCATGAACTACGCACACCTGATTCTCATCTCGATGAGATACGTAGGTAGCCCTTCTCGGGTTCGGTATTCATTCTTTAAAAAGAAAACCTTTTGTTCATATTAAAAGAGTCATGTCTTCAGCTCAAATGGGACCAATGCAGTTAGAAGCATGTAAAAATATTTGATATGATGAAGAGGACTAACTTTGTGGTAAACCATAGATTCTGGTATGGTGTAAAGTCAGCCGATGTTTTTGTGGTAAACCATAACTTTGTGATGCTTGAAAATTCTCTTGCATGCATTCAAGATAAGAATAAAACCAACCTCATGATTTCATGTGCATTGTGTGGTGAGCTTTTAGATCAAAATTCAATTGCATCATAGTACTGTTGATCTAGAACTTGGCTTGAATGTTTATCGAGGCGAAATCCTGAGTTATGTTTGGTTTGGGAAAGGATCGTAGGCCTTCTTTGACCCGATTGTGCCTTTCAAAGCCTACCAAATTACATTAATCCCCTGTTTTCCCCAATTTGAGCCTGAAGCCTTTCTTTGGACAACCATATCGTCTATTTGAAGATCACTGGACACATGTGGAAGAGTAGTGACTCATTTATCTGCGATTTCTCGTATATACTGACAATCTACTTCAATGTGTTTGGTCCTCTCATGAAAAACTGGATTAGTAGCAATCTGAATAGCACTTGTACTGTCAGCGTGAAGAGGAGTAGGATGAGATTAAGGAAATTCAATCTCAACAAGTAATCCACGATGCCATACAACCTCAGAGTAAACAGTAGAGATCGATCGATATTCAGCCTATGTTGAAGATTTTAACACACGATCTTGATTCTTACTCTTCCAAGATTCAATGACTCTACAAGAAACATACACCAACCAGTGACTGAATGACGAGTATCTGGACATCCTGCCCAATCAGAATCACTAAAAGTATTAAGAAGAATAAAAGAACCACTATGAAAGAACAATCCACGAGTAGATATTCCTAGATGATACCGAATGATGCAACAAACAACCACCAAGTGGAGATGACAGGGATCTTGCATAAATTAACTAACTTATTGAACTGCAAAAGAGATATCAGGCCGAGTAATTGTAAAGTAAATTACACTCCAAACTAATTGTCGAAATATAGTTGGATTAGGAAGAAGTTCACCTTCCTCACGATGATACTTCATAATTAATTCCAATGGAGTATCTACATAGGAGGAATCTTGAATACCAGCTAAAGAAACCTGATCCTAAGTATATTTGTATTGGTTTAGAAACACACCTGAAGCATACTTTCAAACCCAATAATTATGTAAGAGTACCAAGATTTTTCATATGAAAAGAATCTTTAAGCTTTTGTTGGAGACTAGTGATTAATGAATAATCGATTTCTGTGATAATAATGTCATCTACATACACCAAAAGAAGAATACAACATGTATATGCTTTCCGAAGAAACAAAGATGAGTCATATTTGCTCTGCTCAAAAGAAAATTATAGTGAAGTAGAACAAAACTTATCAAACCAAGCTCTAGGAGCTTGCTTTAATTCATACAAAGATTGCTTCAACTTGCATACATCTGATGTAGGTGATGAGAATAAATCAGGTGGAGGTTTTATATAAATATCTTCTTTACGATCACCATGGATAAAAATATTTTTTTACATCCATTTGATAAAGAGACCAGTTTTGTGAAGCAGCAATGACAATAATAGTTCGCACCATAGTCATTTTTGATACGGGTACAAAAGTCTTCTCATAGTCCACCCCATACTCTTGTTTATTACCAAGAACAACCAATCAAGCTTTTTACCAATCAAGAGTTCCATCGGAATGAAGTTTAATTGAATAAACCCGTTTACATCCGATTGGACGGACATTTGAAGAACATGAAACAATGTCTCATGTGTCATTTTATTTAAGAGCCAAAAGTTCTTCCTCCATTGCTTTCTGCCAACATTCATGCTTGGAAGCTTGTTAATAATAAGTTGGAACAAAAATGTTGGAAAAAGTAGAGGAAAATCCATACCAATTGGGAGTACGAGATACTCTGGTATATCGCCGAGTAAGCTCAGGAGGACTAGATCTTGAAGAATTCTTAGATTTTAGTTGTGTGCATTTTCAGGTGGCGAATCAGTCTCGGGATGGGGTAAAGTCAGCCGATGTTTTTCATACACAAATTCAGGTTTGAACCTCTTAAAAGAAGATGATAAATCCTCAAAAGGAGGAAGAAGAGGAGAAGCAGAAGATGAATCTACAATAGTAGGAAAGAAATACTAATTCTCAAAGAAAATAACATTTCTAGAAACACAAAATTTGTGAGAACATGGATCATAGCAAATAAACATTTTGTGATGTACGTACTATAACCGATAAAATCATATTTAGTAGACTGTACGGTAAATTTATTGCATTGTGAAGGAGGCAAATACACAAAACAAACACAATCAAATGTATGAAAATCACTATAAGTTAGGATTTTGATGAAAGAGACGAATATATGAAAACTCGATATATAGAACTTTAGATGATAGTCTAATAATTAAATAGACAGCAGTAGACAAAGCTTCCACCTAGTATTTAGATGGTACAGAGGAGTCAATCAATAAAGTATAAGTGGCATCTAAAAGATGACGATTTTGACGCTCAGCAACTCCATTTTGTTGTGGTGTACATGAGTAAGAGCATTGTGAGACAATTCCTTTGTCAAGCAAGAATTTTTTGAATTCATAAGACATATTCTTCACCAGAATCAGATCTTAATAATTTGATGCACATAGAAAATTGAGTCTCAATGTAAGCCAAAAATGTCTTGAACATGAAAAATACCTCAGATTTGGATTGAAGAAAATACACCCATGTAAACCGACTATAATCATCTATAAATGACACAAAATATTTGAAATGGGCATGAGAAATAATTGGTGAAATGCCCCAAACATCACTATGAGTGACATCAATACACTTTGTAGCACGACTACCAAAATTAGGAAAAGGAAGAGTTTTACTTTTGCTTAATTTACAAGTAGAACAATCAACGGAACAACTGAAAATTGATTTTTATTTCCCAATAAACTAGAATTTGATAAATGAGGCAACACAATAGAATTTGAATGTCCTAGACGTTTATACTAAACTTCAGTCTTACTAGCAGTAGAAGTACAAGCAAAAGATAGAATAGGAGGAATGAAAAAGTGTATAGGAAATAATCGTCCAACTTTAGGCCCCTTCGTGATTATCGTTCCCGACACCTAATCCTGCACAAGACAACTATTACGAGAAAAAATTACATCACAATTGTTATCTACCAATTATCCAACTAAAATAAGACTAGTTAAGATTATCTACCAATTGTTCAACTAAAATAAGACTAGTTGAGACCTTTGGTGAAACAAAAACATTATTGAAAGTTCGAGTAACATCCTCAACCTTGGTAATGGATAAATTACTACTATTGGCAATATGTATATGTGATGGACCTTGATACTTACGGACATTTTTAAGGATACTCATTGAGTTGGTCATATAATTGGAAGCACCTGAATCAACAAAATCCAAAAATTAGATAGAACATCATTACCCTATAATCCCAAATGATTGAAAGGCTGACACGATCATTTGTTGTACCATTTCATGAGTAAGAACTTGTCCTGAAGATGAGTTATCAATAGTGGAACCATTTATCCCAGCTTAAAAGGCATTGACCCTACGATTTTGAGGGCGCGTGGGACACTCTTTGATAATGTCCTTGTTGTTTACAATAATTACAAAACTTCTTGCTACAATTGCTAGCAATATGACGATATTCCTTGTCAATGTAGCATTGAGTTCTAGTCATATCCGTGTCTTTTCCTTTACCTTGAGCAACAAATGCAACAATGACATCATTTTCTTTCTTGAAAGCATTTTGTGTGACAAGATGTTGCACTTCAAGAAGTAATTCCCTAAAACAAGCATCTAAATAGGGAGATGGATCACGATTCATCAAGTTAGAGCAAACACTCTCAAAGTCGGAGCGTAATTTCATCAAAAAATGGTCTCGATCGCTTGTTTTGCGCATGAACTGCATGCATCAAAAATAGAAATTTAGTATGTATATATTTTGGCATAAATAATATCTGTAAATTCAGCCCATAAGTTCTAAATCCAAAACAATAATCCTGAACAGAAAGACCTCTTGAGAGTAATTAGCAATTTCATACTCGAGCTGAAAGCATCTTGCGCTATTATCTTGGTTGTAAACCTTTTGTAAGTAATCTCACATGGCCTTAGTTGTCTAGTAGAGTCTGATATTAAGAACAATAAGAGGGTCAATAGACTCTAGAATTCATGTCATCACCCAGGCATCATTACTCTTCCATTCACCTAGCTTTGTCGGATCAGTAGGAGTAGGATCGCTTCCATCTATATGGCCTCATAGTTCTTTGCCAGTGACAAATAATTGAAACTAAAACTCCCAAGAAGAACAATTTTTCCCAGTGAAATGAACACTAAAGGATTCAATGTGATGTGAATTCATGCTTTTGAATAGTTATAAAAACTAGAAAGACTCAAGAAAGCAACTAGAATGACCAAAAACAAAAGTCCTAGGTGGTAGGGCTGATTGTCGATGAATAGTAAACAAAAACCAAAATTTTCAAAAATAAATAAATAAAAGGAACCACAGATGAATCTATGAAACAAGACAACCAAGAGAAGACTCTAATACCATTTTAATTTTTTGTTGAATGTCTCTCAAAGTGAGAAAGTCTTTCCATTAAATAGAGAGTATAAAGATAACACATCCCTTAAGATCTTTCAATCCTATCCCTAAAGATCAGTTATTCTATCTCTACAAATCTGGTATTCAATCCCTCTAAATCTGTTTTGCTATCCCTCCAAATCAGCTATTCTATCACAATAGTTATTTCTTGATTCTACAACAATCTATATAATAATATTAATTTATAGTACTATGTAATTGGATTAATATATACAGTTATTCAACTGTCTATCATGCTAACAGTCTCTGGGTGCATTGCTTGAGTAGCACAAAATGACTTGAACTTTTTGCCTGTTTGTTCCATTCATTTTTTGTTGCAAAATGTACATTGACATGTCTACATATAATATACATTACACTATATATCATGTGTGATGGAACCATTCTTAACAAGAGTAAAGATAGTCGATGGCCAAAGACTTCTTATCTTTGAACACATGGTAAATGGATCACTAGATAGGTGGATTTATCATAAAAATCAAGAAAATGGACATAAAAGGCATACAAGGTGTTGGTGTTTATGTATTTACATTTTAAGTGCATATGTTAGTGGTATAAAATGACAAGAATATGGTCATTATTTTGGTGTAACTCTTGTAACTACTATTGACATGATCTACCACTAATTCCATCTATTATTCTACCTCATTATACCTTGTAACTTATGTAACCTTTGAGCTATTCATTTACCTAATTTACAACTCATTATCTTCCTATTCATCGTAAGGAAGAATTCCTCACCTATAAATAGTGATGTCTTAATTCCTTTGGATTGATAATAACAACAGATGCAAAAGAAAATATAGAGTGAAAAAGATGAGTAGTATTATATTGAGTTTATATTGAAATTAGTGTAGTGAATGAGCGAGTTGAGACATAGAAAAATATTATAAGTCTTCAACTATATTCACTACACAAAAGAGAGTAATTATATGTTAAAGAAGGTGTTCTTTTTTATGGAGCTTAGAACTCTTCAACTAATCCGGAGTTGCTTGAGTTGTACGACGTTGTGGATTGTTGTATCCTGGAGAGGACAGGTCAAGAGTAATACTGTTGGATCAGTGCAGATTATGCCGCGGTGGGATTGAATCTCCTTAAAGAGAGCGAGATATCCGCGCCTCAGCCTAAAGATTTGTTTATTCATTTTTGTTCATTTTGTTTCAACTGTAATTTATTGTATTTGTGGTATGTTACACCAACACAAGGCAAAGGATAATAACAGATATTGCCAAAGGGTTAGCGACGAATGCAGCCAGATAATAATTCATTTGAACATCAAACCACAAAACATCCTTCTATTGAGGTTGAGGATGGCAACCAACTGAGGGAAGACACTATCAGCATAATATTGCCTTCAAATTTATCATGGAGGAATTCCTCTATCTCTTTCTTTTGTAAAGAATGGAGGTGAACAATAAGCTTCAGAGGTTGAGTTTTTTTTTCCTTTCCCTAGTCTATCTCTTTCTTTTGTAAAGAATGGAGGAATTTGTCCGTCTTCCTCTGTATTTCCATGCTTCATCACCGATACATTTGTTTATCATTATTTGAGTTTCTTATTTTTATTTACTTTTTTCTTTAATTATTTAGTGTAAAAATATGAGAAATAAAAAAAAAGTGTAATAGAAAAAGAGAAAAATTAAATTACTTTTTTTGCGGCTATGTTATAATCTATTTTTTGTATCTATATGAAAAAAAAATTGGGCATCTATGATAAATTTTGTAAGAAAGTGAGTGAAAATAAATTTGACCATCAAAAAATTAAATTTAAAAACTATTATTTTTCACTTATGTTAGACCAAAAAAGGTGTTTCTTGGTCATTTGTATAGTAGTAAGGGTATATGTGAGTCACTTTAATAACGAGGGTGTATCCGCTTTAAATCGCAAAGTTGAGGACATCTTTCCGTTTATTAAAAACAAATATGTCCATTACTACAATGAAAGGCCGGCCCAAAAAAAGTGAACAACATTGATAACATTTCAATACTTCAATATTGTAATAGGAAAAGAGCGATTTCAGCCATAATGTTAAATATGAGCAACATCCATTTCAAAGTTTTCGCATAAGCAGGGGAGCACCATACTGTGGATGGATAGTAATTGTTGCAAATGGAGCATGTGTATAAGACGGAGAGAGTTCGAAGGAGAACTTTTGTAGTATCATTGTTATTGCCATTTTTGCTTCCAGCATTGAAAAGTTTTGTCCAATGCAAATTCGAGGTCCCCCACCAAACGGAATAAAGGAGAACTGTCCTTTGGTTGCCTTTGCCACTCCTTCACTGAATCTTTCTGGTTTGAATTCCTTTGCGTCTTCACCCCATATTTCCTTGTCATAATGAATTAAGATTGCGGGCATAAGGAGTAGCACTCCAGCTGGTAGATGCAGCTCCCCTAATTTGACTTCTTCTTTGTTCTTTCTACTAAATACTGGTAATGGGGGGAATAGCCTTAACGTCTCGTACAAGATCATTGTCACCTAAGGAAAAAAAAAAATGTATAGCATAAGTTAGCAGCAGAAATAGTGCACTTCTAAGAGAACTTGTGAAACATACTTACAATTTTGATGCGATTTAGTCCTTCCAAATCTGTTTTTTCATTTCCGAAGACCTGCAAAACCTCATCTCTGGCACGTACTTGCCATTCTGGATGTAGGCACAACAAAATCATTGTCCACACGAGCAACACTGAAGTAGTCTCTTGTCCAGCAAGATAGAATAACTTGCACTCTTCAATGACTTCATTTGTTGTCATTCCGAAATCCTTGCTTCCGTGTTGTTCAATTTCTTTCACATTGGATTCAAGTAATATGCCTAATAAGTCATCTTTACTTGTCTCCCCTGCTTCCATTGCCCTCAATCTTTTGTTGATGATACGCTTAATCGTTGTTTGGACTTGCTTTTCGATTTCCAGCATTCTTTTGTTCCTTTTAGTAGGCAAGAACCTACACAACATTTTTTTAAATGTAAACAAGAAAAGTCTTTCTAGTAGAAAGTAATAAACATGTGATTTTCCGTATTATTGTTATACCTTGATCCTGGTATATAAATTGAACGACTAAGATCCATTACATACTCAGCTTGTTCTTTCTGAAGTTCAAATACTATTCTTCCTTCTTCATAACTACTCCCAAATGCAGTTCGAGAAATGACTTCACTTGTCATTAGTTGAAGGTCTGGCCATACATCGAGCTCGAATGATGTTTCCTTTGGAACAGTCTCCTCCCATTTGCTTATCATTTCCTTAAAACTCTGATAAAATGCTGGCAACATATTCTGAACAAAAAAAATTAATCGCAAAAAACAGTACTAGTTATCAGTGACAGAGCTTCATGTCTTGAAGGGGCTTCAATTGAAACCCCTTCCCTGGGAATAGGGTAAAAACAATTGTTTTGGGCATATAAATATAAACTTTTGACTCCCTTCGACATATTGTAGTGTAGTCATAAAGGTGGTTCAAAAGTTGCTATAGATTTCAGGTTCAAATCTCAGGTGTGGCATGCCTGCATTGTTTTAAATCTCTTTCTTAGAATTCTTGACCATGTTTATTACTGCACGCGTGGATATAAAAGGACAATTTCATAATGTCAAGACATTTCAATTTGCTATCTTAAGTCCAAGACATGAAAATTTGCCAATGTTTGCTAAATTTAGTAGTAATAAGAATATGAAGTGAATGTAACCTTTAATTTCTCAACATGGAAAGCGGGATTGATGATTTTTCTGTGTTTGGCCCATTTTTCTTCCTCAAGCAACACAAGACCTTGAACAAATAACTTGCCTAATGGATTGGGATGACTTTGCTTTTGGTACACATAATTCTTTGTAAAAATCTCCTTTACATGTTCAGGATCTGTGATCAACAGTACTGGATATGGGCCTAGCCATACAAAAGAACTTTTACCTGCGAGAGAGCACTTGTAGACACATTAACCATCTTTTTACTATGCCTGATTTGGTACAAGAAAACATAGGCAAGAAAGATTGACTGTAGTTGATAATCAAAGAAGAAATTAAGAAGTCGAAGACTAATTCGGGCAGTGATGGGACACAGTAAGGAGCGGAGCTTCCCTGGAACATACTGGTTCATGTGAACCAAGTAGCTTTTGTCCAAATATTTTATAATATATTAGTTTTGGAACGTGCATTGCATGTTTGTCCCCCTACTATTATATAAAATTTGTACAATGGGGAAAAAGTTACGATGCTTTTTAAAAAATAACAACTTAAACCGAATAAGTAGACTCAAATACATCCTCAAAGAGTAATTCAAAAATGATGAAGACACTTAATCAATATCAAGGTGATTTCTTCTTGCCTTTATTAACAGATCTTGAAATAAAAATTCTAAAGTTACTTTCATCATTTTCTCCTATAAATTTGAAGTGCTTAAATAGAGAAAGGCAGGGAGAATAAAAGAAAAATCAGTAAATCTACATGTAACAAGTATATAGAATCTTCATTTCCTTTCTTGTAAGTTTTTTCTCTTCCTTTTTTCCCTTTTCAGAGCTAGCCCAGAGAGAGGAATAGTGTCAAACAATAAGGGCGATAACAATGATTAACAATCACATATATAGATTATCATCTCATAGATTTTATCAACAAAAAGAAGTTCATAATGCAAATAACAGTTTCATTAGATCTTTTCATATTTCAAAGTCAATAGCAATGTATCTTATTACTATTTATTTACTTCTCCTATATACACCTCAAATAACGTTTAGTTACTTTTATAGTTATATACTTATATTTGTGTGCATTAAATAATGTAGTAGATGAAAAATAAAAAGCTACCATACTGGAGATTGATAGTTTAAAGAAGGAAAAAAAAATATGGGTTAAATCAATGATAATTATGATGAATATATTGAGATAAAATAGGATCAGAAAGAGCAATCTTTCTAATCTAAAGAGGAAGTTTGAATTTAGAATTAATAATTTCTATAACTTGTATTAACTAAAATCTTTAGCAAAATTTGCTCGTCCATAAATATTTATGCATCATTTTATTGCTGAAAACAATTTATACTTTGGATGCTATAGAGGAGATAATTCTTTAAAGGAGTTTTTTTTAATGAACCAAAAGTATTAATCCTCCACCATTAAGCATTAAAGAATTAGATAATAGAATGACTCTTCATTGTCTCACTAGTTTGATGTATTCAGTGGTGGAGTCAGAATTTTTATTAAAAGGTGTCAAGATATAAAGAAATAAATTCACAATGAAGTTAAGGAGTACTACCAATATGTAATATATACATAAAAGGATATATTTTACCTAGCTACACAATGTAATTTTTTTGACGAAGGGACACCCCTTAAATACATGTGGCTCCGCCAGTGAATGTATTAAAAAATCAATAAGTACCATAAATATCTTACTGAGTATCCGGTTATTATTATATATGAACTTAAGGACTCTATTAAAATTCATAAATTTTAAATTCTGGATATGTCCCTACTGAGAGTTTCCCTCTCTACTCATGTATCCCGGAAAGGGGTTCATCTTAACCCCTTTTATAGAAAAAATTACATGGTATACATACGAGAACATATTTTTTTAATTGTTTTAAAGAAGAATAAAAGAAACATACCATTTTTGTTGATGGAGTCACAGAAAAAAGGGATGATCCTTTGAGCTATATCATCAGAGAATTTGATGTGCTTAGATTTGGCTTCATTAAATTTATTTGTGAGTTCCTTAAAATCTCCATAGAGTAATTTGTATTGGTTTCCCTTAAGACCACTCTTTCTTAAGTATTTCTCAAGTTTCTTTGGCTTAAACCATGCCCAATTCAACACTTTCCATGTATATACCAACAAAACTGCAACACAAATTGCTGCTATAATCATGTTGTAAGAAATCTCCATAGAATTATTATATAGCTGCTGTTTGGATACTAAGAACATTATATAGTTAGTTTAAAAAATTATTGTCCATAAATTTAGTAAAAATAAATAAATACCTTTGCCTACTTTTTTTCCATTCTCGATATGGGAAAAATACTTGTATATAAATACCCTTTACCTATGGGAAAAAGTGGAAGGAAGGTATTTATGAGCTTTTTCCCGGGGTGGAAAATGGTTGAATTGCATCGGATTTGAACGGATTGAGTCAAAATTGACTGGATTACAACTCCATGCATACTTATATGGATAAATATGAATTTGGTCAAATATGATTTGGGTAAATTGCTTGAACAACTTTCAAAAATAGCAAACTTGAAATATAATGAGGTAAAATAGCTTATGTTTGGCTAATTACATAACGTAGTTACAATTTGATTAGCTATCCAGATTATAATTTGGATATCTCACATGACTATAAAATATTTAAACAAATAGGACTCCATATTTAATTAATGATGATAGACACAACAATTTTTAAAAAAAATCTCACGAATCACGCATAACCCCTACCACGCCATCCCCACTCCTAAATTAGTAATTTTTTTTAAAATGTTCATTTTTCATTAAAAAAAAAAACAGAAATTTTTAATTTTTTTCTACCCCGTATCCCAATCCCCCACCCACTCACAACCCCACCCCTCCCCCCCACACCCCAAATTATTATTTTTTATAAAAAGATAAAACAAAAAATTGCCCACCTCACCTCTCCCACCTCCACCCGTCCCCATACTCCTGCCCCTACCATTTTTTTAACACATTAAAATATTTTCTCTTAAAATAATATTTTTTTGCCTCCTCCCCGGCACAGCTTCACCCTACCCCCACCCCACCCCAATTTTTTTTTAAAAGAAGTTAAAGTTTTTTCACGCCATCCACCTCCACACTACCCCCACCCACCACAATTTTTTTTTAAAAGTTAACTTTTTTTTAAAAAAAAGAAGCTAAATGTACTCCTTTAACCTTATATGAGCTGAAATGGTCACCTCTACTTTTGCCATAGGTAAAGGGTATTCATGAGCATTTTCCATAGTTTTATTTGTTCTTCATCCAAAACACGAAGGCTAGACTTCCTCAAAGACTCAAATTCTTATGTTGAAAAAATTATATCGACTATACTCTCTCCGTATCAAAATAAGTATGTCGATTTAGCTCATTTCACGCCTATTAAAAAATAACAAATAAAAAAATACAGTTTACTAAGTTATCCCTACTTATTAGATGTTGGATTGATCTGATTGGTTGGAATCACCGAATATCGATATTTTCATTAATTCCTTGAAAGTTCTTTATAAAATTGATGACGCATCATTGTCAATGTTGATATGTATCAATATGGGATTGCGAGTATACATAGATTTCTTCATAAAAAGATAACTTTTAAAACTACCCCATTATTTAGTTTAAGACTTGACTCAATAGGAGCCACTGATATAAACTCTTCATGAGAAAAGATGGATCAGTATACCAAGTTTAAACTAATTCACCCACAAAAGAGAAGTGAACAACAACAATAACATTTCAAACCTACAAAGTTGAAATAGGAAAAGAGCGATATCAGCCATATCCCCACTAGTTTTTAGTATTCGAGCTGAAATATGGAAAACACAACACCATTGATCTTAACTATGAGCAACATACATTTCAAAGTTTGCGCATAAGCAGAGGAGCACCATACTGTGGATGAATAGTAATTGTTGCAAATGGAGCATGAGTATAAGAGGGAGAGAGTTCGAAGGAGAATTTTTGTAGTATCATTGCTATTGCCAATTTTGCTTCCATCATTGCAAAGTTTTGTCCAATGCAAACTCGAGGTCCCCCGGTAAATGGAATAAATGAGGCATGTCCTTTTGTTGCCTTTGACACTCCTTCGCTGAATCTTTCTGGTTTGAATTCCTTCGCGTCTTCACCCCACAATTCCTTGTCATAATGAATTAATATTGCAGGTATAACGAGTAGCACTCCAGCTGGTAGACTCAGCTCCCCTAATTTGAATTCATGTTTGTTCCTTCTACGATATGTTGGTACTGGGGGGAATAGCCTTAACGTCTCGTGCAAGATCATTGTCACCTATATATGGAAAGAAAAATGTATTGGATAAGTTGGAAGTAGAATTAGTTCACTTCTTACAAAATTTAGATGTCAGGCCTTCCCTAGATATTTTAATCTCCGAGTAATTGCCCCTCTAAGATTTAAATAGGACGATAGAAAATGTGTTCTATCTGCTCTCAGTTGGAACAATTTAGCATTAATGATGGGCGAGACGATTTAACAGCTACTTATTTTATCTTTATTTTACAGTGTTATTCATCTCTGAAATTTGATCTATGCAGTGATCTTGGGCTATTTTAAGTTGTCTTACATAACAAACTAGTGGAAAGTACTTACAATTTTGAGGCGACTTAGTCCTTCCAAATTTGGTTTTTCATTTCCGAACACCTGCAAAGCCTCCTCTCTGGCACGTGCTTGCCACTCTGGATGTAAGCACAACAAAATCATTGTCCAGACGAGCAATACTGCAGTGGTCTCTTGTCCAGCAAAATAGAAAAACTTGCATTCTTCAATGACTTCAGTTGTTGTCATTCCGAAATATTTGCTTCCGTGTTGTTCAATTTCTTTCATATTGGATTCAAGTAATATGCCTAATAAGTCATTTTTACTAGCCTCCCCTGCTTCCATTGCCCTCAATCTTTTGTCGATGATACGCCTAATCGTTGTTTGGACTTGGTTTTCGATTTCCAGCATTCTTTTGTTCCTTTTAGTAGGCAAGAACCTAACAAAACAAGTTTAAATGCAAACAAGAAAAGTCTTTTTAGTAGAAAGTAATGAACATGTCATTTTCCATATTACATAGAAATTCACAAATAAATTGTTATACCTTGATCCTGGTATATAAATTGTACGACTTATGTCCGTTACATGCTCAGCTTGTTCTTTTTGAAGTTCAAATACTATTCTCCCTTCTTCATAGCTACTCCCAAATGCAGTTCGAGAAATAACTTCAGCGGTCATTAATTGAAGGTCTGGCCATACATCGAGCTCGAATGATGTTTCCTTTGGAATAATCTCCTCCCATTTGCTTATCATTTCACTACAACTCTGATAAAATGCTGGCAACATATGCTGTACAAAACAAATTAATCGCAAAAACCAGTACTAGTTATCAGTAGCAGAGCTACATGTATTGAAGGGGCCTCAATTGAAACCCCTTCTTCGGGAAATTAACTACTGGAATTGGGTAACAACAATTGTTTTTGGGCATATAGATATAAATTTTTGAATCCCTTCATAATGTTAAATTTACCAATGTTTTCTAAATTTATTAGTAATAAGAATATGAAGTGAATATAACCTTTAACTTCTCAGTTTGGAAAGCAGGATTGATGATTTTTCGGTGTTTGGCCCATTTATCTTCCTCAAGCTTCGCAAGACCTATAGCCAATAACTTGGAAAATGGATTGGGATGAGTTTCCTTTTGGTACACATAATTCTTTGTGAAAATCTCCTTTACATGTTCAGGATCTGTAATCAACACTACTGGATATGGGCCTAGCCACACAAAAGAACTTTTACCTGAGAGTAATCCATTTTCGATTAGAAAAAAGAAACAGCATAATACATAAACACTCCAACTTCAGTCCAATAAATATTTCACTGTGTATTCAGTCAAATATTAAAATTCATAGATTTCAAATCTTGGATCTGTCTCTACTTGAGAGTTTGCGACCTCTTTCATGGATGGAGCTAGGGTACCAAAAAGTGATTCATCTGGATTCTCTTTAGAAAAAAATTACACCATATATATATACAAGAATAGAATTTTTATACTGTTTTAAAGAAGAATAAAAGAAGATACCATTTTTGTTGATGGAGTCACAGAAAAAAGGGATGAGCCTTTGGGCTATATCGTCAGAGAAATTGATAGGCTTAGATTTGGCTTCATTGAGTTTATTTGTGAATTCCTTCAAATCTCCATGGAATAATTTGTATGGATTTCCCTTAAGACCACTCTTTCTTAAGTATTTTTCAAGTTTCTTTGGCTTTAACCATGCCCAATTCAACACTCTCCATGTATATACCAACAAAATTGCAACACAAATTGCTTCTATAATTCTGTTGTAAGAAATCTCCATGAAATTAACAAGAGTCTTCTTTCTTTCACATAGAAAGAAAAAAGAGCGGAAGTTAGCTAATTTTGTAACTTTTTAATAACTTTGTTAGATACGCCTCCTCTCCATTTTCCCAAAGTTCTTTCTTTGACTGGGACATGTGGCATAGGTTAGCTTTAATGCTAAAATTTAATTAACCAAAGAAAGTCCTTGACTATGGTTCAGATAATAAATACATACTTAGTTCCAAATATTATTGTAAATCTCACAATTTTAGCACCATATTAGTATTTTGTCCATAAATATAGTAAAAAATAAAAGGCATAATACATAAATATGCCTTTTAACTGACATTTATGCCCTTCAACTTTGGGTGTGCGCACAAGTAGACACTTAACTTGTATAAATTAAACAAATATACACACATCCTACATGGCATAATACATGTAGGACGCCACATAGGACACAAAATTGCCATGTATGACGTCACGGAAGACGAATATGTCTATTTATTTAATTTTATACAAGTTTAAGTGTCTACTTGTGCACACTCAAAGTTGGAGGGCATAGATGCAAGTTGAAGCCAAGTAAATGGCATATTTATGCATTATGCCTAATTCATGTAAATTGTTCCCTAAATACAAAAAAAATCCTCTAAAAATGCTAAGGTTGTACGTACTGTTTCGTCAAATCCCTACAGAGGGTTCCATAAAGATTTCACAAAAAATTTATCCGGAAATCACATAACCAAAATATTTATGAGGTAACACACGAAATACTGAGAAAATCACCTAATTTTTATAAATTGAACTCTAAATGCCCAAAAATTACTCCAAAAATGGTGAGACTGTACATACTACTCCCCAAACTCCCTACGGAGGGTTTCATAAAAGTTTCGCAAAAAAATCTTTCAAAAGTCATATAACCAAATATTGTTAGCTAACACATACGAAAAACTTAGAAAAATCACCTAATACTTGTAAATTGGCCCCTAAATGCCCAAAAATCACTCTATAAATGGTGTGATTGTACTTACTACACCCTCAACTCCCTACGAAGGGTTCCATTAAGATTTTGCAAAAAATTCATCCGAAAGCCATATTACTAAAATATTCATGTGCTAACATACACAAAAATTGAGAAAATTTCCCGATTTCTATATATTGGTCCCTAAATACCCAAAAAATCACTCTAAAATTAGTGAGACTCTATGTACTGCTCCCCAACTCCCTACGGAGGGTTTAATTAAGATTTCGTAAAAATTCGTCCCAAAGCTATATCACAAAAATATTCATGTGCTTAACACACATGAAAAATTGAGAAAATTGTCTAATCCTGCTAATTAGTCCCTTAATGCCCAAAAATAATTCTAAAAATGGTGAAATTGTACATACTGCTCCCCCAACTCTCTAAAGGTTTCGCAAAAAAAATTGACTAGAAGTCATATCACCAAAATATTCATGTGCAAACATACACAAAAACTGAGAAAATTGTCTGATTCCTATATATTGGTCCCTAAATACCCAAAAATTACTCCAAAAATAGTGAGACTCTACGTACTTCTCCCCAACTCCATATGGAGGGTTTTATAAAGGTTCCGTAGGAAATTCGTCCAGAAGCCATATCACAAAAATATTCATGTGCTAACACACATGAAAAACTGAGAAAATTGCATAATCATGTTATTTGGCCCCTAAATGCCCAAAAACGATTCTCAAAATGGTGAGATTGTACTTACTGCTCCTCCAACTCTCTATGGAGAGTTCCATAAAGGTTTCACAATTTTTTTTTCTCAAAGTCATATCACCAAATTATTCATGGGCTAACTAATATAGACGAAAAACTGAGAAAATATCCTAATTCATGTAAATTGGACCCTAAATGCCCAAAAATCACTCTAAAAATGGTGACACTGTACATAACTTCTCCCCCGACTCCTTACGGAGGATTCCATAAAGGATTCGCAAAAAAGTTTTTTCGGAAGTCATATCACCAAAATATTCATGTACTGACACACACAAAAGATGGAGTTTTGGACGTTGAATCCTAGTTTTTCACCGTAGTGTTTACCCACAGCTTGGTTTGATATAAACACAGGGGTGCGAGTCATGAAATTTTGCTGATTTAATCAGATTTTCTCCTTATAAGTAGAAATAAACTTGCAGGACTGAGAGAGAACAATCTATATGCACAAGACATAAAGGCTTGACTTGCATAATTAGGAATCACTGATGTAAGCTCTTCACGAGACACGATGGAGCATTATAACATGTTTAAACTAATTCACCCACAGAAGAAATGTGAAAAGAAAGTGAACATGAACATTGATAACAATTCAAAACTGCAATGTTGAAATAGGAAAAGAGTTATTTCAGCCATAACCCGACTAGTTTAGAAGTATTCGAGCTGAAACACGGAGAACACAACACCATTGGTATTAAATATGAGCAACATCCATTTCAAAGTTTGCGCATAAGCAGAGGAGCACCATACTGTGGATGAATAGTAATTGTTACAAGTGGAGCATGTGTATAAGACGGAGAGAGTTCGAAGGAGAACTTTTGTAATATCATTGCTATTGCCATTTTTGCCTCCATCATTGCAAAGTTTTGTCCGATGCAAACTCGAGGTCCCCCGCCAAATGGAATAAACGAGACCTGTCCTTTTGTTGCCTTTGACACTCCCTCACTGAATCTTTCTGGTTTGAATTCCTTTGCGTCTTCACCCCATAATTCCTTGTCATAATGAATTAATATTGTAGGTATAATGAGTAGCACTCCAGCTGGTAAACTCAGCTCCCCTAATTTGACTTCATGTTTGTTCCTTCTATGATATGTTGGTACTGAGGGGAATAGCCTTAACGTCTCGTGCAAGATCATTGTCATCTAAGGAAAGAAAAATGTATTGCATAAGTTGGAAGTAGAATTAGTTCACTTCTTACAAAATTTAGATGTCATACCTTTCAGAGATTTTTTAGTCTCTGAGTAAATGCCCCTAGGAGACTGGAATAGGCCGATAGAAAATGTGGTTTATCTGATCTCAGTGGGAACAATTTGGCATTAATGATGGGCAAGATAATATAACAACTACTTATTTTATTGTTGATTTTACAGTGTTTTTCATCTTTAAAATTCGATCTATGCAGTGATCTTGGGCTATTTTAAGTTATCTTACATAATGAACTGGTGGAAAGTACTTACAATTTTGAGGTGACTTAGACCTTCCGAATTCGGTTTTTCATTTCCGAAGACCTGCAACACCTCCTCTCTGGCACGTGCTTGCCACTCTGGATGTAGGCTCAACAAAATCATTGTCCACACGAGCAACACTGAAGTGGTCTCTTGTCCAGCAAAATACAATAACTTGCATTCTTCAATCATTTCAATTGTTGTTATTCCAAAATCTTTGCTTCTGTGTTGTTCAATTTCTCTCATATTGGATTCAAGTAATATGCCTAATAAGTCATCTTTACTAGTTTCCCCTGCTTCCATTGCCCTCAATCTTTTGTCGATGATACGTCTAATCGTTGTTTGGACTTGGTTTTCGATTTCCAGCATTCTTTTGTTCCTTTTAGTAGGCAAGAACCTAACAAAACAAATTTAAAAGCAAACAAGAAAAGTGTTTTTTGTAGAAAGTAATGAACATGCGGTTTTCGATGTTATGTAGAAATTTCACAAATAAATTGTTATACCTTGTTCCTGGTATATAAACTGAACGAATTATGTTAATTACATACTCAGCTTGTTCTTTCTGAAGTTCAAATAATATTCTCCCTTCTTCATAGCTACTCCCAAATGCAATTCGAGAAATGACTTCAGTGGTAATTAATTGAAGATCTGGCCATACATCGAGCTCGAAAGATGTTTCCTTTGGAATAATCTCCTCCCATTGCTTATCATTTCACTACAACTCTGATAAAATGCTGGCAACATATGCTGTACAAAAGAAATTAATCTCAAAAAGGTGGTTCAAAAGTTGCTATAGATTTCAGGTTCAAATCTCAGGTGTGGCATGCTTGCATTGTTTGAAATCCACTTCACGTTGTTTGTTACTGCACTCGTGGACATAAACGGACAACTTCATAATGTTAAGACATTTCAATATGCTATCTTAAGTTTTAAGCATGAAAATTTACCTATGTTTGATAAATCTATTAGTACTAAGAATATGAAGTAAATATAACCTTTAACTTCTCAAGTTGGAAAGCAGGTTGGATGATCATTCTGTGTTTGGCCCATTTGTCTTCCTCAAGCTTCGCAAGACCTAGAGCCAATTTCTTGGCAAATGGATTGGGATGAGTTTGCCTTTGGTACACATAATTCTTTGTCAAAATCTCCTTTACATGTTCAGGGTCTGTGATCAACACTACTGGATATGGGGCTAGCCACACAAAAGAACTTTTACCTGAGAGTAATCCATTTTCGATTAGAAAAAAAAGAGGCAAAATACATCAACAGACACTCAAATTTAATCCCAACTGACAAGCAAGCACTCCAACTTCGAGAGTGCACATATGTTGACATGTTAACCATACATCTTTTTTACTTTGCCTGATTTGGTGCAAGAAACCACAGGCAAGTAAGTTATCAACTATGAATTCATAGGGCTCTAATTGCTTAGGTAATTGCATCAGTCAACTATAGTCTTTAGTTGAGATCAGGGGAGGAGCAACCACAAAACGTATTGGTTCATGTGAACTATGTAGCTTTTTTCAAGATCTTGTTTATTATATGTATTTTAGGAACCATAAATGTTTGATCGTATATCCATTTATATACACTTAAGGTCCCTATTAAAATCTATAAATTTCAAATCTTGGATCTGCCTCTACTTGAGAGTTCACGACCCTCTCAGCTCATGGATGGAGCTAGGGTACCAAAAAGTGATTCATCTAGATCCTCTTTACAAAAAATTACACTGCATATAGACAAGAATAGAAACAAATTATTCCTTTAAAGAAGAATAAATGAAACATACAGTTTTTATTGATGGCGTTGGCGAAAATAGGGTTGATTCTTTGAGCTATACCATCAGAGAAATTGATGGGCTTAGATTTGGCTTCATTGAGTTTATTTGTGAGTTCCTTCAAATCTCCATAGAGTAATTTGTATGGATTTCCTTTAAGACCACTCTTTCTTAAGTATTTCTCAAGTTTTTTTGGCCTAAACCATGCCCAATTCAACACTTTCCATGTATATACCAACAAAACTGCAACACAAATTGCTGTTATAATTGTGTTGTAAGAAATCTCCATGAAATTAATAAAATGCTTCTTTCTAGCTGCTTCCTTTTACATAGAAAAAAGAGGGGAAGTTAGCTAATTTATAACCTTTTAATTTATTGGATTTGACTCCTTTCCATTTTCCCCAAATTCTTGATTTGATTGCTGAGTTTTAACTAACCAAAGAAAGTCTTTGACTATGGTTCAGATAATAAATACATTATATATTTAGTTTCAAATACTATTGTAATCTCACAATCTTAGCAACATATTAATATCTTGTCCATAAAAATAGTAAAAAATAAAGGCATAATACAATAATATACCCTTTAACTTTTTTTTAAAAAAACCTTTAACTTGGCTTTGGCGGACATCTATGCCCTCCAACTTTAGGTGTACACAAGTAGATACTTAAGCTTATATGAAATTGAACATGTAGCCACATACATCTACGTGGCATAATACATGTAGAATACTACATAGGACACAAAATTGCCATGTAGGACGTCATGACCTAAGACGAATGTGTCTATTTGTTGAGTTTTATTTAAGCTTAATACTCAAAAGTGATTCTTTTTATAGATTGAACTTGCTTATCTCTTCTTCTTCCTTTTTTTCCTTTTTGTTTCATCCGTTTACTTCATATTAAATTAAAGGTATGAACTATTAAATCTAAATATTACACAATTTGATTTTTGTTGCATCCATTTTTCAAAAAAAAAAATTATTTTTAACTTGGACACCCTTCATAAAATTCTATAGAGACATTTCTAAACCAAACTATTAGCGGTAGATGAATTTTGGATCAAACTATTAACTATAAGGATAGTTTTAGATCAAACTATTAATGGAGTGCATTTTTGTTCAATTTCACATATTTTAAGGGTATTTTGACCCTTTTCCAATTAAAATAATTGGACAATAAATACATCCTAAAATGGAAAAAAATACAAATGCAATATCGAATGTAATAGATTTGTTAGTCATTCCTCATCCAAAAATGAAGGCAAGACTTCCTCAAAGGCTCAAACTCCTATGTTGAAAAAATTACTTTGAATATACTCTCTCCGTCATAAAATAAGTGTCACTTTAGCTGATCATTTCACACTTATTAAGAAAAATAACAAATAAAAGATATAGTTTACTAAGTTACCCCTTTTAATTAGATTTTTCTTGAGAGTCGAGTACTATTAAGAGGAAGTAGTTCTTTAATACAAGGGTGTAGTTGGAAACACAAACTATATTTTGTTTTGAATTCCTATATGATTCTTCTAGCAAAGCTCAAGGTATATGGAAAATGCATAAGTACCCCCCAACCTATGCCTGAAATCCCAGAGACACACCTAACCTTTACTAAGGTCCTATTACCCCCCCGAACTTATTTTTTTAATTAATTTTCTATCCCTTTTGGGCCTACGTGGCACAATCTTTAAAAAAATTGTCAACACACGCTGGGCCCACAAGATAGTGCCACGTAGGCCAAAAAGGGGTTGAAAATTATATATAAAATAAGTTCAGGGGGGGTAATAGGACCTTAGTAAAGGTTAGGTGTGTCTCTGGGATTTCGGGCATAGGCTGGCGGGGTACTTATGCGTTTTCCCGATATTCTATATACATGATTTTTTTTACTTGTTTGATTCAACGGCTAATTTTGAGTTTTAAATATCTCCCTTATACATATACTTGCTTATCATTTTTTTGCAGCTATATTATAATCTATTTTTTGTATCTATAAAAAAAAATTGAGGCATCTAAGATAAATTTTAGGGAAAATGCATAAGTACCCCCCCAACCTATGCCCGAAATCTCAGAGACACACTTATACTATAGTAAGGTCCTATTACCCTCCCGAACTTATTTTATAAATAATTTTGTACCCCTTTTCGGCCTACGTGGCACTATCAATGAAATAATTGTCAACACTCGCGGGGCCCAGAAAATAGTGCCACGTAGGCTGAAAAGGCGTAAAAAATTATTTATAAAATAAGTTCGGGAGGGTAATAGGACTTTAGTATAGTATAAGTGTGTCTCTGAGATTTCGGGCATAGGTTGGGGGTACTTATGCATTTTCCCTAAATTTTATAGGTAAATGAGTGGGAATTTTTTTTTGACAATCTAAAAATAAATTTTAATTTTTTTTTCAATCATGTTAAACCTAAAGGGTATTTCTTGGTCATTTGTGTATCAGTAAGCATATATGCACTTTTACAATGAGAGTATATCAATTCTAAATCGCAAAGTTGAGGTATGAGACTCTTTTCCCTTTATTAAAAGCAAATAAGTCGAACAAAAGGTCGGCCCAAAAATGACCAGCCCAGCTCAATACCACAATGTTGAAATAGGAAAAGAGCAATTTCTTAAATATGAGCAACATCCATTTCAAAGTTTGCGCATAAGGAGAGGAGCACCATACTGTGGACGAATAGTAAATGATGCAACTGGAGCATGTGTATAAGACGGAGAGAGTTCGAAGGAGAACTTTTGTAAAATCATTGCTATTGCCATTTTTGCTTCTATCATTGCAAAGTTTTGTCCGATGCAAACTCGAGGTCCCCCGGAAAATGGAATAAACGAAAGTGTCCTTTGGTTGCCTTTGACACTCCTTCACTGAACCTTTCTGGTTTGAATTCCTTCGCGTCTCCACCCCATAATTCCTTGTCATAATGAATTAATACTGTAGGTATAAAGAGTAGCACTCCAACTGGTAGACTCAGATCCCCTAATTCGACTTCATCTTTGTTCCTTCTACGATATGTAGGTACTGGGGGGAATAGCCTTAACGTCTCGTGCAAGATCATTGTCACCTATATATGAAAAGAAAAATGTATTGCATAAGTTGGAAGTAGAATTAGTTCACTTCTTACAAAATTTAGATGTCATGCCTTTCTGAGATATTTAGTCTCCGAGTAATTATTACCCCTCTGAGACTGAATAGGACGATAGAAATGTGGTCTATCTGATAGAAGTTGGATCAATTTGGCATTAATGATGGGTAAGACCATTTAACAGCTACTTATTTTATAGTGTTATTCATCTTCAAAATTTGATCTATGCAGTAATCTTCGGCAATTTTCAGTTGTCTTACATAACAAACTAGTGGAAAGTACTTACAATTTTGAGGTGACTTAGTCCTTCAAAATTTGGTTTTTCATTTCCGATGACCTGCAAAACCTCCTCTCTGGCACGGGCTTGCCACTCTGAATGTAGGCACAACAAAATCATTGTCCAGACGAGCAACACTGAAGTGGTCTCTTGTCCAGCGAAGTAGAATAACTTGCATTCTTCAATCACTTCAATTGTTGTCATTCCGAAATCTTTGCTTCCATGTTGTTCAATTTCTTTCATATTAAATTCAAGTAATATGCCTAATAAGTCATTTTTACTAGGCTCCCCTGCTTCCATTGCCCTCAATCTTTTGTCAATGATACGCCTAATCGTTGTTTGGACTTGCTTTTTGATTTGCAGCATTCTTTTGTTCCTTTTAGTAGGCAAGAACCTAACAAAAGAAATTTAAATGCAAACAAGAAAAATCTCTTTAGTAGAATGTAATGAACATGTTAATTTTCGATATTATGTAGAAATTTCACAAATAATTTGGTATACCTCGTTCCTGGTATATAAACTGAACGACTTATGTCCATTACATGCTCAGCTTGTTCTCTCTGTAGTTCAAATACTATTCTCCCTTCTTCATAGCTACTCCCAAATGCAGTTCGAGAAATGACTTCAGCGGTCATTAATTGAAGGTCTGGCCATACATCGAGCTTGAATGATGTTTCCTTTGGAATAATCTCCTCCCATTTGCTTATCATTTCACTATAACTCTGATAAAATGCTGGCAACATATGCTGTACAAAACAAATTAATCGCAAAAACCAGTACTAGTTATTTGTTACAGCACACTTGTAATTTAGAAATAAATGGACAACTTCATACTGTTAAATTTACCAACGTTTTCTGAATTAATTAGTAAGAAGAATATGAAGTGAATATAACCTTTAACTTCTCAACTTGGAAAGCAGGATTGATGATTTTTCGGTGTTTGGCCCATTTGTCTTCCTCAAGCTTCGCAAGACCTATAGCCAACAACTTGGAGAATGGATTGGGATGAGTTTCCTTTTGGTACACATAATTCTTTGTAAAAATCTCCTTTATATGTTCAGGATCTGTGATCAACAATACTGGATATGGGCCCAGCCACACAAAAGAACTTTTTCCTGTGAGTAATCAATTTTCGATTAGAAAAAAAAAAGCATAATACATCAACACTCCAACTTTGAGAGTGCAAATGTAGACATGTTAACCTAGGCCTGATTTGGTGCAAGAAAACATAGGCAAGTAAGACTGATTATCAACTTTGAATTCATCAGTCAGCTATAATCTTGAGTTGAAAGCAGGGGCGGAGCAATCGAGAAACATACCATTTTTGTTGATGGAGTCACAGAAAAAAGGGATGAGCCTTTGAGGTACATCATCAGAGAAATTGATAGGCTTAGATTTGGCTTCAATGACACTTTTAGTGAGTTCCTTCAAATCTCCATAGAGTAATTTGTATGGATTTCCCTTAAGACCACTTTTTCTCAAGTATTTCTCAAGTTTCTTTGGCCTAAACCATGCCCAATTCAACACTTTCCAAGTGTATATTACTAACAAAATTGCTATTATAATTATGTTGTAACAAAACTCCATGATAAAGTAACAAGTCTTCTTTCTAGCTGCTTCCTTTTTTTACATAGAAAAGGTGAATTTAGCTAATTTTGAAAGTTTTTAATAACTTTGTTGGATACGCCTCCTCTCCATTTCTTGAAGTTCTTTCTTTGAGTGTGGACACGTGGCATATGTTTGATTTAATGGCTAAAATTTGATTGACCAAAGAAAATATCTAAGCATGATTTAGATGATAAATACATTGTACATTTAGTTCCAAAAGGACAAATGTAATAGATTTATTTGTCTTCTTCATCCAAAACACAAAGGCACAAATTCCTATGTTGAAAAAGTTACTTTGAATATACTTTTTTCGTCTCAAAATAAGTGTGTTGATTTGACTTGTTTCACACTAATTAAGAAAAATAACAAATAAAAGATAGTATAGTTTACTAAGTTACCCCTATTTATTAGATGTTGTTTTAAGAGTCGAGTACTATTAAGTAGAAGTAGTTCTTTAATTCAAGGATGTAGTTGGAAACCGTTACTATATTTTGTTTTGAATTCTAAAGCGATTCTTGTTTTGGAACAATATTTTTTTTGTTTGCTAAGCAACACTTATTTAGGGACAGAGCGAGTAAAAATTAAAGTCATACCTTCTTTAAATTTGCTTGGAAGATTTGAAGAGTTAAATGAGTTTGTGTAGATTCCCCTGCAATGAAGCTGACGTTGGTTGGGGAAAGCCATCATGGGTGAGCACTATAATACCAAATTCATCTGAAAGTCACATCGCCAAAATATTCATGGGCTAACACACATGAAAAACTGAGAAAATCACCAGATTTGTTGAAGTTTGCTTTTAGTTACTGCAGTAGTTTTTAGCAAAATAAGTTAATTAGTTTAAGATGAATTTGAATTTTGAATTTTAGTTAGGTTGTTTGAATTATTGAGATATTTTAGGTTGTTTTAAATTTCAAATTATGCAGATTTTATTTTTATGTTGGCTATTTAAACCTCAATGCTTAATAAAATCATTGAAAGCTATTGAAAGTCATTTCAATCCATTGAGAGAAATTTTCAATCTTTTTTGTGCTGCCCCATTTTTAAAAAACACCAACAGTGGTATCAAGAGCTTCATTAATCTTAAGGGATCTGTGAAATCTTCCAAAGAATTACCATACATTTTTAACTCGTAAGGGCTACCTTTTTAACCCATCAGGGCTACCCATTTTAACCCATCAAGGCTACCTTTTCAACCGGTGCTTTTTTCAACGCACAGGCTTTTCGAAATCAATTTAAACTAAAATAATGGAAGCAGTCTCTCTTTGAATGCCCCAAACATTTTCACTGGTGAAAACTATCAGATTTGGTCAGTGAAAATGAAATCATATCTTGAAGCCTATGATCTGTGAGAAGTTGTAATGGAAGATGTACCCTTACAACCTCTCCCTGCAAATCCTACCCTTGCTCAAATTAAATCTCATTCGGATGAAAAAATCAAAAAATTCAAAGCCAAAACTGTAATTCAAAATTCAGTTACGGATTCAATTTTTTCTAAACTCATTGCTTGTGAGACGACAAAAGAAGCTTGGGAAAAATTTAAAAAAGAATATCAAGGAAGTGACCGAGTCAGACAAATGCACATTTTGAATTTGAAAAGAGATTTTGAATCTCTTAGGATGCAAGAGGATGAAACTATTGTTATGTATTTTGACAAGATTTCTTTTATTGTTAATAAAATCAGGTTGCTTGGCGAGGATTTCAAAGATGACAGAATAGTAGAAAAAATTCTTGTGATAATTCCGAAGAGATTCGAATCTAAAATTTCATCTCTGGAAGAGTCTAAAGATCTCTCTACTATTTCTGTTGAAGAACTAATAAGTGCTCTTCAAGCACAAGAGCAGAGAAGAGCCTTCAGGCAAGATAATGTTACTGAGGGTGCCTTTTATACACAAAACAGAAAAGAAAAAGGTAATATCCTCTTTGCAAATACTGCAAAAGAAAAACACACCTGGAAAGTGTGACATCTTGCAAGTTGATAACTAGGAAGAAGCTTAAAAATTGGAAATTTTCAATTTTGGAAAGAATTGCATAGTTCTGGAAATTTGGTTAAGTATGGGAAAAAGGTGAGTTTTTGGTCAACTTTTACCAGCCATAACTCCTATATCAGGATGAGTTGGGTGTATTTCCAGTTATGATTGCGAAGATTGTGGAATGATCTTTCCAACGCCGCCGAGATTGCTCGATTCCGAGTTTGTATGAGTGAGTTATGCCCTTTGGAAGTTGGGCTGTTGGCAGGGCAGTTAACCCGATTTTGTAAGGTATTTTGGTCTTTTCCCTAGCCTTTTATTTTGGTCATATTGAGGTGTTAGACTGATTTTAAATCAGTTTTTCCCTTTAAAAGTGAGAGTTAGGGTTTTTTGAGAGAAGAGAGAAAGAAGAGGAGAAAGAAAAGCAGAAGCAAGGATTCGTCAAAGATCGTCGTGGATATCGTTGGGGGTGATCCCTACTAGGTATGTGAGATCATAGTGTTGGGTTGGTTCTTTCCCCCACACGCCAAACTCGTTTAATTTCGAGAAAAGATTGATTGTGTTTGTTGAAGTTGTTGGTTGTGTTTGTTGAAGTTATTGGTTGTGATTGTGTTGAGGTCCTTGTGGATTTGAGACATGTTTTCAGTTGTGTTTTGAGTTGAAATCTATTGTATGTTGAGGGGTTTTATGATTCTAAGTGTTTGGGGCTAGAACCATTGAAGTTAAGGAGGTTTAGAGTTGGAAAAATGAAGGAGAAAAGTTGAGTTTTCTGGGGAAAGGGGGTGCCGCGTCGCGCCTGTCAGCGCGCCCCAAAAGAGCTTCTGAGCTTTCTCCCTTGGGGCGCCGCGCCTAGCACTGCGCCCCAGCAGTCTTTCTGAGCTTTGTGGTCTGGTGCCCCGCGCCTCTCAAAGCGCCAAGGACGCCAGCCTTTCCCTTTCATTCCGTACGTTTACATGCATGTTCCTTGGTATTGTACCTATGTTTCATAGTTGTTTCCAACACTCCAAGGTACATCTAAACGTCAAGAACTCATCCATAAACATGTGATCATATACCTTGAATCCATAATCCAATTCAAGGCGAGTTAGTATCAAGTCAAAGTGAAGTTAGAGTCAAGTCAAGCAAAGTTAAGAAGTAAGTCTTTAAAGCTTTTCAAGAGTCTTTATTGAGCATTTTAACTTTGTTGTAAGGCTCGAGTTTCAAGTTAAGTAAAGAGTTTCAAGTTTCAAGTCAAGTAAAGAGTATTAAGTTCCAAGTTAAGTCAAGAGTACAAAGTTGAGTTCATTTCTCAAAAGTTATTAGGGAACTATGTATTCCCAAAGAAGTTTCTAAATGTTTTTTACATTTGAGTAAGAAAGGAACTATGTTTCCAAAAGAGCCTTTGGGCTAGTTTTCAAGAAAAAGGAACATCGATTCCAAGTGAGCCTTTGGGCTAGATTTTGAGTAATTATCTCAAACTAAAGAAAGTTGTGTTTAAAACACTTATGAGCTAAAGTATTTTGGGAGTAGTATTGAGCACCGAATTGGGGACGCGAGTTCATATTTACTCAACTCTCCATAAGAACCATGTAGCCAAACATGGGAATTAACGGGTCATTCTTTTTAGATGATCACGTAAGATTAAGCTAGTGGATCCACTAAGTTAAGTAAGGTCCTATATCACGGCAAGGTATAGGATGGTCCTTGGGCAACGTGAGGTAAAACGTTGTATCATCACTAGGGCTCATAGTGGTGGTTGTCGGTTAAAGAATCT
>JAJOOH010018657.1:0-36170 GCA_029582605.1 Solanum gracilifrons
CCCCCCCCCCCCCCCCCCAAGAGGACCTGAGTGAAGGTTAGATGTGTCTCAGGAATTTTGGGCATAGGTTGGGGTGTACTTGTGCATTTTCCCTAAAATTATATATAATGTTGGTGTATTTGTATTAAATTTTCAAAAACTAATATGAACTTTATATAAAATTTAGGGAAAATGGTCTGAAAAATATCTCAACTTTGGTCGAAATTGTTGTTACGATACCAAACTTTAATGAGGACCTATTACCCCCTAGACTATTTAATATCGTATTTTAAACATATATATTTATTCATACTCAATCTATGTTAGTTGAGTGTGTCACACGCGTTTTAATTCATTAAATTAATTAAATTAGTCATTTCGTTCCCTTTAATAAACATATTTGAAAAAGTCAAAAAAATGGGAAATCAATAGTCACTTCACTGTCACTCCGTCTCTTTCCCAAAACTCTCTTTCGCTTCATTGCCAAAGAAGAAATCAAAGATCAAAATCGTGTTAGAAATCAAGGTAAGAAATTAGAAGCCCTAGATAACAATAGAACAAATAAGACCAAGAAAAAAAAATCTGAAATTAAAGAAAATAATTTGTTCCCTACAAAGCTTACCTGGCCCTTCAATGGTGGTCTTTTGGATTTAGAAAATAATTTCCAGCGAAGGAGAAAGGGTGTAAAATGAATTACAATTATAGGTAAAAAGAAATAGATATAGTTTAATCCCTGTATTGATACGTGGCATTTAATGATTGGCCTAAAAAAAATTATCTGGTGCCCTACGCGCCTATGCGTCATGTTTTCACGCACTTGACTAGCTGGGCAAATATATATGTTTAAAATACGGTATTAAATAGCCTAGAGGGTAATAGGCCCTCATTAAAGTTTGGTATCGTAACAACAATTCCGACCAAAGTTAGGATATTTTTCAGACCCTTTTCCCTATAATTTATATGGTTATATAAATATTTCATACAAATTATACATATCTTTTATACATAAATCGTGAGCAAGATTCGGTGCGTGGTTTTTTCAGAAATCTAACATGAATTTTATAGAACATTTATATAATTCTATACATATTTCATATTTGATTCTATACAGTTTTCACAAATAAAAATTATAAGCGAAATTTAAGCATTGAGGTTTTATTTTATCTGCCAACGAGGCAAAGACTGCTCCACAAATTTTCCATACCCATTTTATAGTCTTCATGCACGAAAAATGTGGACCAAATTTGAGCCTGGAGTGAAATTTCATATATATTTTTTATTAAAAAAAAAAACTCTTATTTATGTTTGGTAAACGAAAATCTCATGATACATTTGATAAAGGAAAAATTACTTGGATGAGTACCTTTTAATATATAATTAATGATTTTAGCATTTTTTTTTATTTATTACTATTTATAGCAATACATAACAATATTATGTTAAATCTACCATATGTATTAAAAGTGAATTATGTATGCAATATATATATATATATATATGTATTATAACTGGGTTTTTTTTTTCTTAAATTAGGAAAAATTACTGAAATACACGTCTTATATTTTCCTTATTTCTAATATTCCCTTCTATTTCTAAAATCCCTTATTTCTCTCCTAATTCTAAATTATTTTATAATGTATCCGAGATAGTTTTTAATGTATCTGAGCTACATATTATGTATCCGGTTTATTTTATAATGTATCCGAGCTACATAGTATGTATCCGGCTTGTTTTACTTTTTCAGGGATTAATGTGATTAGTAACTAAATAGGGATAGATTGTAATTTCATATTAAAATTATGTGATTCCTAAAATTTATACAAAAAATTATGCTTGTTTGGTTAGAAATTGACACATTGTATTATAAGTGTATTAAAATGAGTGATAAATGTATTATCCATCAATAAAACTTGTATTATATGTGAATAATAAATTGTTCTTTGTAAAATGTATTAAAACTGTATTATAAATTTATTAATAATGATCAAGTGAAAAAAATGTTATTGCTATAAATGATGAATATTTTTTTAATATAGTATATTTATGTAAGTTTCCCTTTGATAAATATGAATTTAATTTCGTACGTTAAATGAGTTACGTCAAAAATGTTGGGCTCATATTTTATCATGGAAAATCACCCCACATAAACATTTAAGGGCTAATATTACGAGTTTTAAATTTATTTTTAAAATATTATTACTTATAACATTTTAATTGCGGGTTATAACAGATTATTTTTTATTTTATAAATCAATTTAATTCTACTTTATTAAATAATTAGTCTTTTATAATTATATTTTAATTATTAGGTGATATAAATAAAGAATCAATCATAATTATCCACTACCCCTTTTTAGGAATTTTACCTTGATTCTTGTATTATTTTTTTACTGCACGCGTCAATCCCCACCCCTCCACCACCACGTTTCTTCAATCTTTCTCACACGCAAAACATCACCCCACCATTCCACGTTTAAAATTTTATTATTTCTCTCTCACCTCTTCGTTCACCTTCTTTAGAAATCATAAATAATCTTTCAATCACCATAATCAGAATTCTCTATTGTACAATCACGTTCAAAATTTTAATATTTCTCTCTCACCTCTTCATTCACTTTCCTTAGAAATCGTAAATAATCATAATCAGAATTCTCCATTGTACAATCAAAAATTGGTATGATTTATGCATCTATATGTATATTCATTGTTATGACGGTATGGAAGTAAGGAAGAAGCAAGGATAATGATGGTGCAATTAGTGAGAGTGAAGTAACTGAAACTGTTGCTAGCAAATTTGGTGGCCCCGCATAGCAAAAGAACATGCCCCGAATTCTACCAATTATCCTAAATCAAGACCACGAAAATCAAATTTGAACTAGTTGATTGCAACTTAGGCTTTTAATTATTACATTTTTTTTTTAATTTTTAGAAGATGTACATTTATTCTTACTACAGTTTTTGACAACAATATAATATGCACTGTTTTACATTGTCACATTTATTCTTCCAAGTTTTATTCCAGTTGGATATCAACTTCATACAATTTTATTTTTAATTTGTCTAAAGTTTTCAAGTTGGATATCAAGTGCATACAATTTGGGTATCAGCGTTAGCCAGATTTTTATTAGATTTTAGTTTTGAAAAACAGCTCATTAACATAGTATATAACAATTGTATACATTGTTACACTTGAGTTTTTCAAATGGATAACACATTAACTAGTCTATGGTTGGCTAATTTTGTTAAAATATCAATTATATCTTGTTTCGTCTAATTTTTCAGGGGGATACCAATTGCATACCAAATGCGTACCAATTAGATACAACAATAAATAATTTTAGTTTGGCTAATTTGATTTGAAATATTACATCTTGTTGTTTCTATTTTTGCAATGAGATATCAGTTGGAAATCAAATGGACACCAATTGAAACTTACATAAAATAGCTTTAGGTTGGCTTACATTGTATCTAATTGATCTCCAAATTGGAAATTAAGAATGACACTAAATTGGTGTCCAATTTGTATACAATTAATATCCAAATTGAAATTTAAGACAAAAAATAAAAAATAAAAAATATATGATGTTGATATCCATTATCCACCCTGTATAAATCTGGGAAGAGTGAATTTACAATGTAAAACAATGATCATTATATATTGTTCTCAAAAAAATAGCAAAAACAATTATACCTCAATTACATCTTGTTTTAAACTTATTTCAAGTGGAATACAAGTTGGATACCAGATGAATACCAATTGAAAATTACATTAACTAGTTTTAATGAGACTTCAATTGCATACCAAATGGATATCATTTCATATTTATATTTGACTTGATTTTTTCAGTCGATTACAATTGCATATCCACATTACTTAATCATCTTTTCATTATATACTTGAAAAATAATAAATACACAAAAATGATTAAGTAGTACACATAATAAATGTTCTGAAATATAATTCATTAGCTTAAAAGATAAAATAAATCAAAATATGAGTTTGTTACAACTATAACTAATGACTTTTTTTGGTGCAAGGTAATTTGAACATGTCTTCCAGTTGTGGTCCTCTCGACGAAGTTATCGCATTTACTAGACCATTATATAGGCTGGAAGATTCATAAATAATTTCCTCCATCTGAAAATCAACATATTTACCTGTTCCATCAAAAATCACTATGTCGATATTAGAGGATACAAAGTAAAAATACATATATTATATTAGTATCATATATTATATTAGTATACAAATTTCATATAATTTTTATGCACAATTTTTCATACATATTTCATGCCAAAAGTCATAACTTATTCATACCAGAACCATGCCACTATAATACCATTTCTAACTATTAACTGTCATTTACTAAATAAACAGTATACCAAATTCATTCAATTATTATGCCCGAATCCATTCTAAATAAAATGCCAAAAAAAAGTTCAATCACACCAGAACCCCGACAACAAGTTTTATGCACACTTTTCATACATATTTCATACCAAAAGTCATCAATCGTTCATACCATAATCATGCCAATATAATATCAAAAAGTACCATTTTTAAATATTAATTGTCATTTTCTAAATAAACAGTATACAAAATTAATTTCATTATCATGCTCAAAATTCATTCCAACAAAATGTCAAAAGAAAAGTTCAATCATATCAAAATTGTACCAAAAACATTATCAATTGCCATACATGTCTGATATAACTAGTACACCAAATTCAAACAAATTTTATGTAGTTTTTTTGAACTATAAACATACCAAAAAATGAAAAATGGTTCAAATAAAAAATGAACAAATTTAGTGTTCATACCAAAATCTAACAATCTACATAAAAAAGCGCCATAATTTAAAACTATTATACACATAAAAATCTGATTTTTTTTCCAGTATCACTGTTCCAATTTTTTATTTTTTATTTTACGTTTTGTTGGTAATCGATCAAGAAACTTTCAATCACAATTTCATAGTATTTAAACTGAAAATAAAACATTCACAAAATATTATTCATATATGTCAATACAAATAAAATTTCAAAAAGAACACTAACCTGAAGGATCTCATCTACCACCATATTTAATTAATACGAATAAGAAATCGTCCATTACAAAAAATGAAAATTATTGAATAAAAAAGAATAAGAATTAGACGATAGTGACTAAAAGAGAGAATATTGAGAAGAGAGAGAAACGGTGAAAAAAATAAAATAAAAATTTGTTTGAACGTGATTAAACACGCGAGAGAAAATGCAAATAACTATTTTGAGCTAAACAAGAAAAACAAATATTCTTTTTTGTTAGGACTCAATGCCAATAACTGTTTGGAGCTAAACAAGGAAAATAAATGTTCTTTTTTGTTAGGACTCTTCTATTTTTATGACTCTTCTATTTTTATGTCTCCTATTAATTATCATTAATTTTTTCAAATTATTTCCTACCAAAAATATCCGTTTTTACATTATTATTTTAAATCATTTTTTTTAATTCAGTAGAATGTTATAACCTATAATTATTTATTGTTATAACTTGAAAGATAAAGAATAGTGTCATAACTTATAACTATTATTAGTCTTATATATGTCAATTATAAAATTTTCACTTTTATCATCTGAGAAAGTCCATATGCCAATTCAGGCCCATCTTGTCGTCCCAAAGATTGAGAGAATAAATATCTTAACTAGTCACTTAATTTAGTAAAATTGGTTAATTAGTTAAGTGACTAAAAATTAGTTAATTAGTTAAGTGACTAATCTTTTTTATTTTTTTTTATCAATAAAGTCAATCAACTTATATCATATTTTCCGAAAAGATAAACCTGACTAAAAAATGAGTTTTCTGACTTTCTCCATGGAAATATACTTTGACAGGCCCAATAGAATTTTTAAAAATTGACCCAACACAAAAAACCACCAATAGTGTTGGGCTTCAGCTGGTCATTCAGTGCAAAATATTTTATATGCACTTCTAATTATTGTTATTTTTAGTAATCAAATATAATCTTGTAGTCTTTAGTATTTTGCTCCCAATATGATGGAGATAGTTTGAATAGAAAAAAGTCAATGCATTGTAATCTTTGATGCCTATTTTTTTTGTTTTTGGTATAATTTGTGTGCAATAGATGTCTAACTAAGATATATTCAATGTATAATGTTTATACATTAATTATATACTTGTTTCGTTTTAATTTATTTGATCTATTTTGACTTGACGCAAAGATTTAAAAAAAAAGAAGCAAAAAGACTATCAAATCTTGTGGTCTTAAATTAAAAATATGTCAAATTACCAAATACCCTTTAATCTTCTGATCTTAGACATGTTATATGAAAAAGTGAAATTTAAAAAAATGCTAAAAGTGGAGAGGATTATTCCTTTTTAAACAAAGTAAAGAGGAAAATAAGTTAAATAAATTGAAACAGAGAAAATATAAATATATTATTGAATATATACATGATTTACTATACACTTTATATTTACGCTTTTATACCATATATATATGTTTATATATATGCTATATCTACTATATACATTATTATCAATAGATTTTTCATATACACTTAATATTCATTTTTTATACAATATATATATATATATCAACAATTTTTTTTATATATACACATCATATATATTGAGAGGTGAAACTTTGTTAAGTTGAACTTGCCTAAATCTCCATTCATGCAGTTGCATAGCCTATAGTTGCAAGGTTATCTAGAAAAAATAAGCAGAGATTGAAGAAGAAGAGAAATTATTAAGCTTATTTAAAGGTTTATAAGCCAATGTTAGGCTATTAAATTTAGGAAATTTTACAAAAATCTCATAGTATTAAGATTTAAGAGCTAATTACATCATATTTCTATGCTTTTTTAAATTACAAAAATTCCTTAACTTTGGCAAAATTCGAATACATTGCAAAATATTTCTGATACATCACGTCTCGATTTCGAATACATCACTCTACGTGTTGATACATTATGTACATCTCGATACATCGTGTAAAGTGATGTATCCGAAAATAGGAGAGAGTAGAGATTTCTGTAATTTTTTCAAATGGTAGAAAATTTTAAAGAATATAGTAAAATAAGTTATGTATTTAGTTAATTTCTTTTTAAATTTATGATGATCACACCATATCTTTATATATCATGTAAGACACGTACACTAAACTAAGACACTCTTAAATGTATTGGCCAGTGAATTATAGGTTCTTCTTTTTTTTTTACAAAAATAAAAAAGGAAAAAAATATCAATTCCAGATATTAAAAAAATACTTAATTTCTACCCCTTGGATTAATCTTTAGATTTTATGTAAATTAAACTATGTGGTAAAAATCTACTAATCTTTTTCTCAAATCAAATGATAGTCAAATAAATAAATAGGCATGAAAAATTAATTTTGTATGTAAATTTCTTTTCATATTCCCCCCCTGAAATTAAGTTTGTAGGGTACCAAGTGCTCTTGTTTGATTGTTTGTCACAGCTTATTATGATTTGGATAAATTAACTACTTTAAAAGTGAATTTAATTTATCCTCTACATTTTTAAGGGAATAAAAAATAACCTTCATTTCTTGAATGAGAACGACAATTCATTTAATGTTGAAAAATAATACTCTTCCGTCCTTTATTAATTGTAATAGTTTCCTTTTTTTAGAGTCAAACGATAAAAATTTTGACTAATATTTTACGATATATATTTTTATCATATTAATATGTAAAAAATTACAATTTTTAGTACTTTTCGTAGTTTTTGAATATCTAAATTTTAGTTTAAATATCAAATTAATATAATCTAATTTAACTTTAAAAATTAACCAAATTGACTTTTAAAAAATAACATAACAATTAAAAAGAAACGAAGAGTACCCATTAACCCTTTGATAAATATTTGGGTCAAAGTCAATGAGAAGAAAAAACAAAGCTACTAAAAATATAATTAAGTCAAAAGAATCCATTTTTGAAGAAATTTTTTGGTGCTACAAAAGAAGTATTTCTTTATATTTTTTTCCACTTTAGTTTAGGTTAATAGTAGATTTATTTAAGGGTCCTCTGTAATGCTTATTATTATATATTGAATTTATTTCCTTAAATTTTGAGATTGATATCTTCATAAGATAAAGAACAAAAATTTGTGTAAATCTATTTTTTTCAAATCTGACCACTTTTGGAAGGTAAATATATTTTTATTATAATAATTTGAAATATATATTTCAAAATTAGTAAAATGTTCGAGTCTTTCATAACAAAAGCATTTATTTTTCCAATAAAGCTCATTCACTTTTAGAAAAATGTTAAATTGAAAATATTATGGCACCCTAAAATCTAGGTTTAATAAAAATTCTAGATCTTGAACACATCCTATCCGAGGAAGTAAAAATATACTAATTACTATAAACATTTATCCTTATGTTACCATTAAAAGAAAATACTTTAAAAATGATTTTCTTTTCTTAAACTTATCGAAAAATATGATTGAAAGAATTATCATTTTGTTCCAAAGAGGATTAGGAGGCATCATTTCACCAATATATTTTTATCAGTTATTTTGGTTGGTAAAAATGAATAAACAAGAATATATAAGATATTTAGCGTGCGATATTCATATAATAAGTGATATTTGTCATTCATTAATCCATTCTCGACATACTAAGTAAAAGGACTGATCCAACTACAGAAAAAATACATACATACATATAAAAAATATCCAGAGAGCACCCGCTCTAAAAAACTGCCCTCCTACATTCTTTCCTTTACAAACTTCATAATAAGAAATGATGTATTCTATCAAAGAAAATCTTTCACTCGAAGTGCTATGAATAGAAAAATCAATCAGAGGTGAAAAATTATTTTATCGACTAATAGTGATCAAATTGACATTACTAAATCACTCCTTACCATATTCGTAGATATTTAATGAGATTAATTATCTTATTTTCTATATCGAATATCTAATTCCATCATTTTAATTCAAATAATCTTAAATTGAATTAATATTCACAAGTGAGTCCAGAGGCGAAGCTAGGTTGGGGTTCGTGGGTTCGGACGAACCCACTAGCTTTTCCATAGATCTTGTATTTGTATTAAAAATTTAATAAATATATATATATATATTAACTTGTGAACCCTCTAACAAAATTGATTGACAACTTAGTGGTAAGAAAGGGCGGTGAAAATGCTTTTCATAGTATTGTTGTGTGTTTGAACCCCACTATTAACAAAAATAAGGAAGCATGTTTTGCGAACCCCCAAACCCCGACAAAAATATAAAACCCCTAAACTCCTAATCATGGCTCCATCTATGTCTATGGTCACAACTAAACAAAATAATATTCTATTTCTCTGGTCACAACTAAACAAAATAATATTCTGTCTCTGGTCACAACTAAACGAAATAATATAATCTCACATTTTATCTCGAGATTAATATCCCGACAAAAATACAACACTCTCCTAATAATCCTGTCTATGTCTCTGGTCACAACTAAACAAAATAATATAATCTCACATTTTATCTCGAGATTAATATCCTGACAAAAATATTTTATCTTGAGAATAATATCCCAACAAAAATATTTTATCTCGAGATTAATATCCCGACAAAAATATAACAACCTCCTAATCCTGGCTTTGTCTCTTGTAACAAGTAACAACTAACAAAATAATATAATCTCACATTTTATCTCGAGATTAATATCCCAACAAAAATATTTTATCTCGAGATTAATATCCCGACAAAAATACAACAACCTCCTAATCCTGGCAGTCTCTTGTAACAACTAACGAAATAATATAATCTCACATTTTATCTCGAGATTAATATCCCGACAAAAATATTTTATCTCGAGATTAATATCCCGACAAAAATACAACAACCTCCTAATCCTGGCAATCTCTTGTAACAACTAACGAAATAATATAATTTCACATTTTATCTCGAGATTAATATCCCGACAAAAATACTATGTCACTGGTCACAACTAAACGAAATAATATAATCTCATATTTTATCTCGAGATTAATATCCCGACAAAAATACAACAACCTTCCTAATCCTAGCTTTGTCTCTTATCACAACTAAACGATATAATATAATCTCGCATTTTATCTCGAGATCAATATCCCGACAAAAATACAATAGTTGTGGTAGCAGCAGCTACATTTTCTAACAGTAGATAATGCAACGTGGATAGTATTTTTACAACGTGTCAAGTGGATTAAGCTGATGACAACCGCACCCGAATATCCCACCGACGCCAAATACCTCAATTCTACTTTACCCATTTTCCCGAAAAGTATAAATACCTCTCATTCTTCACCTTTCAATTTTTCCTTGCCCTAAAAACTCCCCCTTTTCTCTTCAGCCGCAACACTTTACTTTCATCTATAATCCATAAATTATCCACTTTTTCCCTCTCAAATCGCCTTAAATCAGCTCAATTTAGCTTTTTCACGGCTGAAATCTGTTCAATTTGAAGTTTTTTCGACGAAAAATGATGAGTTTGAGAGTTTTTGTGAGGGTTTTGTTTGGTGGAGTACAGTGAGGTGATGGAAGCTTTGACAGGACCTGTTTTGGTTGATGTGGATGTGTCTAAGCTTATGGGATCGGAAAGTTTTAGTGGCGGTGCTCGGAAATTGGAGAGGCCTTCTGTTGCGAGTGCGCCTTCAATTGATAGGATCAGTGGTTCAGTCAGACGAAAAGGTATCCTTTCCTCCTTTTTTTTAAATTTTTGGCCGGATTTAACTTATATACCTGTCACTATTAAGAGATATTTACACTGTTTGTCTGGTACGGCCGGTTTACCTTATACTGGGTCACCTCCCATCAATTCTAGGTTGATTGTGTAAAAAAGAGAAAAGTTCTTTTTTGGGGTTGAATATGGCTATTTTGCTCTTTACCAGTAGGAACTGAGAGTTTTTTTTTTTTCGTCATAAAAGTTAGCTTTGGTTGTTATGTACAGTCTAGGGAGGTTTAGTGTAGTGTACGATTTTATGAGTAGATAGATGTTATAAATTACTGATAACCTTTGGATATTCTCTTGAACTAACTGAGATTGCTAAAGACGGTTAGTGGCAAGTTAAGATGTTGAAGTTTCTTGAGATGATTTTTACTGTTGATATACCTAGTCTTTAAGGGAAAATTGTTTTTATCTGAATGATGTTACTTACTATTAGTAGCTGGATACGGTCAACTATCTGAAAAAAGAAGAAGTCTGGGTACAGTGTACACGGTTGTGGAAGTTACTAACTGGACAATTATGTAGTTCATCACAGGACAGTATGAACTTACAAATGGGAGAGGTGATTTTCTAGTAAAAAGATGTCATATGTGTTCTTAGAACGGTTTACGTTGTTTCTAATTCTCGGAAACCATTGAACATGTATATGTGTTGTTTTGGTATTTCTTCTGCAACACTAAAGCAGGTAAATGTACAGACCTGAAAACATGTTAAGTTGTACTGCTAGTGTTGCATCCTATTTAACTCTCTATCCCAAATATGGTTATGTGAGATGTGATTTATGCTGTTAAAACCTCAGAGCTAGCTTTTTGGAGTAAGATGCCCCAGAATGAATTTGCTGGCCAGCAATCCAGCCATCATGTTGAGGATGCTTTAGAAGACCACAGTGTCGGGAAGTCAAATACTATTCTTCCCCTGACGCTTGGGCTAGAGGCTGCACAGTCACATCGGAACTGTGGGAAAGTGGGGAGAAATAGTACTTCTAATTCTAAGAGATCAAGGATAATGCAGATGGATGCTTCTGTAAATAAAACCGGTGAAGACGGAAAAGGCATTTCTACTGAGATTTCCGCAAATCTTACAAATTGCAAAAATGGAGGTAATACCAATTATGTATGTATGTTCTTCAATATAGTATCCAGCCTTAGCTTTAGCTATGATAGACATTCACAGATGACACTGGAAATGCCTATGGTTCATCTATCTTGGTTTGATTTCAAATATGTCTCCTAGTTGATGATATTTTTTGGTCAAAATCTACTCCATTATAGTGCTTCCCTGAAACACATATGGGTCAATAGCTTGCAACAGAAATCATGTGTCCAGTATTTTCAGTGCGCACCTATTTGGATAGAGCTATTATTCCTCGGCTTTTCCTTTTTCGTTTTTCCTTCAATAATGCGTTTTCAGGATTCACAGTGGCATGGAACAGGTTGAGCTCATGGTTTTATTGTTTCTGAACATCACTATAGTCCTATGATGCCTTGTGTTAGTTATGCTTGAAAACTTTAAAGAAAGCAACACCTTAGTTTGAGAAAATGAGATTCTAAAAGTTTCCCTTTCAAAAAGTGCACTTCTTTCTGATTAAGTTGGAATTAGTTTGAGAAGAAGGCCATTGGACTCCCCCATGCCATTACCTCACTTCTCTATAGGCTCCCCAATACTTTGTTCGTTACGGAAATGGTACACTTCTTTATCTGGGGATCATATATCTTCAAAAGCATTGCTGGCAACCTAATCCTACTCGATTCAGAGTGTATGCCCCTCATTGTACTAATCCTTGAAGAGTTGTATGGATAAAGCCACTTTTGATGTCGGTACAGGTTGGATCATCTTAACAGACTGGTAACACTAATAAAATCCTGTGTGGATAGAATCCAGAATTTCGATGCCCCAGGAAAGACTCTCCAAATATATTATCAAATCAGAAACATCATAAGATGTAAACCTGTAAAGGTAGAATGTGGAATCCACTCTGCAATCTAGTTTTCATTGCATTTTTTCTTTGGTGGCAGCTTCAATTGTAGGTAGTGAATGTGTAAATGTGCTAACTTGCTGAGTTGCTGTATATGCTGTTACCAATTAAGACTATGTAGAAGCTAAATTTTATCTTCTATGACATTCAAGCTAAATTGCTTTCTGTTTCCAACTAGATATGTGGTTGTTGTGTTGCCTATGGATTCGGTTCTGACCTTCCTATGGAGCACATTGCTGATCAATCGGCTACGATATGTTGCTGATTGTATTTATCTGTCTTATAGGGATGTTTGAACAACCAGAACAGAAACTGCATTGCTTGTTTAAAGAAGCTTAAAATGTAATTGGAGTATGGCTTGTTTAAATGCTTCATGTGCTAAGAAGTAGTGGTGGAGCCAGAAATTCCGCCAAGGGTGTTCAAACTTTAAAAAAGTCGATAATTTTTTTTTTTTTAGCGGAGTGGGTGCACAAAACATTTTTTTTTACTGATGAGTGGGTGCAACCAAATTTAAAAATTAAATTACATATCACTTAATAACTAAATCATACGGAAACTTAAAATTATAAAGCTATCAATGGTATAAATCAAACCTAATGGATAAAAGTCAACAAATTTTTGCTACTAGTTGAATATACTCCCTCTAGTTCATATTAAGTGAATTGTTGAGACTTTTTCCGTGATTCAAAATAACTGAATGTTTCAAAGTTCGAGAGAATTATCGAAATTTTTTTCCATATTTACCTTTTCTTATAATAAATCCTTAACTATTTTACATTTTCTAAAAAAATAGTTTAGAAATAATCAAAAGTATAATAGTGGATAATAATCTTTAATTTTGTCTTTAAAAATAATTTCTTGAGAATGTGTTATATCTAATAATTCACTTAATATAGATCGAAAATATATAGAAAACAATAAAATCTTAATTATTAGGTTAATCAATTTAAGTCTAGAAACATAAAGAAGATACGGGGCAGCTATTTCTGTGTTTTTTTTGTTTAAAAAGAGATTGTGTTAAAAAAAGGCAACAAGTGAGGATCTTTATTTTTTGTTTAAAAAGAGAGTGTGTTAAAAAAACGCAGCAAGTGAGGATCGAACCACAAACCTCATACACATAAATGAACGCGCTTACCGCCAGACTAGCAGCCTTTGTTGTGTCTTAGGGTGTTCAATTAATTATATTTCCAGATATTAGACAATATTCTACCTATATACACGGTATAATTTTCCGGCGAAGGGTGTTCGGCTGACCACCCTTTCATAGCTGTAGTTCTACCCCCTGCTAAGAAGTAAGAAGTAAGAAATATGATTCAGATGATTGTCTTATTTTGCAATTTCGCAATCAACCCAATGAAAATTTGGACAAAGTATAGTACTTATTAAGCATTTTTCCGTCTTCTATTTTATAAGATACTAAAAGATAGATATTAAAGAAGTGATGGTATTAAATGATAAAAGTGGAGTGAAAGGGCCATTATCCACCGATTTTGAACCCGTGTGCCAACCGATCTTTGGAGATTTCACAGTTATCAAAAAAGAAAAAGATCAACGAAGTATTTTGAAGGATATATGTCGGCCTACTTGATAAAAAAAAATGTCAGCCTAATTTCTCTAATCTCATTGGGGGGACCTCCTGTCTGTACTCTGTTGAAATTGCTCCCCAGTACAAGTCAATAGAATATACTCTCAAAACATGGATACCACTTCGCAACAATGTCAAATTTGTGCTGGGAGTTGGAATCTTCTACTTGTAAGATTAAGCTGATGAAGGGCCTGCTTTAATATTTTGTACAGGATTTAATATGTACTTGGATGTTGGAGGTCTCAAGTTCGAAACCTCTTGCCAGCGAAAGCAAGGGGTTTGCCTTCTGGGTCGAGCTCGTTGCACCGGGATTGCCTAGTGCGTGTTACCTCTCCTATGTGGTTTGCGAGCTATTGCATAGGAGCGGGGGTTTTACCCTGTGCGCACCCAAAGGGTAACGGCTGCGGGTTTCCCTTGTCATCAAAATAAAATAAAATAAAATATGCACTTGGATTTGCATGCTATTAACCCTTGAAAGAGAGCGGGTTAATAATTTTCCGTACAGCGTTCATTCATTCTGTTCCTATTTTTGTATGTGGTAGAAATATGTTTGAGCTATTCTATTCTCATAAGCATCTTTGAATTATCTGTTCTGTAGGGTATGTTTCTTAATGCATAGCTCTGTTTCAACGGTGCTGGTGACATGATATGTTTTTGTAATCTGTTCTTATTTTGTTAGAGAGGACTCAAATGCTTAAGCAAAGGCAGAATTCTAGTGGCAAGAGAAGTGATAAAAGAAATGGAAAAGTTACCAAAAGTAATTTCTCTTTAAAGAGTTTGGTTGGCTTCGGTTCAGCTGCTGGAGGAAGAAACTTTCTCGGTATGTGTTGTTCTATCTCTTCCAAACACTTATCAGAACAAAGTGAGCACACATGTTTAGTTTTTTAGTACCAGATTTACGACCAAAGAACTTTGTTTTTCCTTTTTAAATATTTTAAACCTGCATTATCCCATGAAAAATAAAAATCAAACTTCAGTTTTCGGTAATATGTTTTCGTATTTCGGTATTTCGGTACCGAAATATACACACTAATATACATACTATAATAGATATTATGTAATTATTAATATTATATCAAATATACTAACTACTAAGCCTTTTAAAGCTTTATTTCCTTTTTTGCCCTTAGCAACTAGCAAGTTAGCATTAGGTTTTCATGTTTGTATTTCCGCCGCACTTTATTCTTCTCTTCCAAATTCCAATTCCAAATTCGACTTCCAGCCTCCAGAGTCCAGGCTCCAGCGACCGCCGACCAGCAACCAGCGATCGTGACCGCCGACCAGCGACCGCGATCAGCAATTTCAACTGCTGCGATTTCAGGTTTTCAGTTTCTAGTTCTAGGTATTTGATCGAACTTTTTGGATTCCATGCTTTCAACTATGAATTCCAGTAAAGAATCCATCTAAATTCAATGGCGACTACATCATTCTACCCAAAACCACCAATGCTGCATACCAACATCTTTCAGATAACTCCAAGAAATGGATACCCATCACTGCCCATTCCATTTCCAACACCCCCCCTTCAATTCCAACTGCTGCGATTTCAAGTTTTCTTCTTCCATTTTCCTTTTTATCTTTTTGGTCTGATTTTCAATAAACTAATTAAGTGTGTGATAACGGAATTTAATAAACCGAGGTAACAGGGTATTAAGAAAATTGGCATGGGGTTCCATACCTTATATTGTTAAAAGCGACTCTAAATTAACCGAACCAAATTACAACAAACCGAACCGAATTATCGGTTTGGTGTTCGGTACAACAGTTTCAATAACTGAAAACCGAAAAAACTGAAATCGAACCGCATTACCAAATGCCCTGCCCTACTTTACACTGTTAACTACAGTTGTTAAATTTCTTCCCACATCATCTCTTTTCTTCTCGAATTCATATTTTCGACATGGTAAATTGTATAGTAGCCATGTGTTTTCGTTTCTGAGAGCTTGTGTAGAGGCTTTGCCATGTAACACAATTTATCCAAATAAGTGCACGCTCACTTCTTTCCCATCATCTGGAAATCCTTCAATATATATGCTAGAGTTTCCTCCACGAAATTTCACTTTCCAGTTTCCAACCAGGTGAATAGTACTTTCATTGATCTACTGATTTTTCATGAAGTTCTCAGCGTACTATTGACTGAGTCCGTACATGGTTGGTTCACTTTGTCGTTCTTGATGATTAAACACCAAATATGTAAAGCATACATTTGATGCAAATTTACTTGATAATCTTTCTCAACTAAATCTTATTAAATACTTTTTGCAGATGCATGTGTTTACCATGTTTTCTGAAGGAAATATATAGAGCTAAGCACAATTGGTATAATCAGTGTATGCAAAACACAATGTCAATGAAGACGAAATTACTAACTTACTTCCTTACCCAAAAAAAATGAAGGCTAAAGTTACTTGCAACTTTAATTGAACCAACTGCCAATTTAGCAGTCATTTCTGTGACAAAATATCTCAGCCAAAACCTACAAGAAGTCTCAAGTCACTGCAATTTGTGTGTGTACCAGATGTACTTTTATAGAAGATATTTTGACTACCTAGCAGGTTGCACTTTCACACTAGCACATCACATGATGCTTGTTTTATGCAGCTTTTGGACTCGGAATTATTTGGGTAAAACATAGCAATCCATCTGAACATGTCCATACGATTGACCTGCATTCAGTAAAGTAACTCATGTAGAGTATGTCCGCACTAGCTTTTGTTGTACCCTGGCATTTACTTCTTGACTTCTACATATGTAGTCATAAAGTATGCTGTCAGTTGTCGCTAGTTTTTGCTTTACCCTGGAACTTATTCGGTTGATCGATACATTCTTTGGTTATTCTTGGTGTTTAGTATTTACCAATGTGTTATACTATAAATGTTCTGAGAAAATAACAAGGGATATCTGACTCAGGAATGTATGGCTTGAAATCTGATGTCATGGATGTCACAAAAGATGTAGATGATCTGCCTTTGAGGGAACTACTTGATGGAAGTTATAAGTGTGCACCTTCTCCCAAAGATAGGAGAAACAATGCGTCAAATTCAAGTGACAGTCTCATGCAGTTGGTTAGAAATGCTAACTCCATGCTTCGATGCCAGAAGTCTGTACAGATGCAGAATTGTTCTAATGTTGATAGCAAGCTCTCTTGTCGAAATGATGGAGACAAGGGAGAGACCAGGACAGATAATCTGTCTTCTTCTGATCAGGTTAGTGTGCAAGGTTATTTGTTACCGAAATTGAATCTCGACAGTTGACTTGATCAAGTAAGCCTGCTTCATGTCCTAAGAGGATTACTCCCTTCAGCCTAAACGGAATTGTTGAGTTTGAACTTTGAAGTACAAGGTCAAACCATCTAATTTTGGTATGCATTTGGACATCGGCTACTTTACTTTTTAAGTAAAATCTACATATTAGAAACTTCGCAAAAGTACTACAAATCACAATAAATTGCAACTAAAATTACCAAAATAATATTTGAGAAATTTGTAGCCAAAGAAAACACCGACTATGAATACCAGTGCCAAATAAAACGGGACACTGTTTTTGGGTTCACAAGGTAAAACAAGATAATGTCAGACTGTCAGTATCCTTTAATTAAAAAAACAAGATAATGTCAGTTTCTGCAAAAGCTCATAATCTATATTATTTTTTTCTTTTCTTCTCAAAGGTACAGGAATACAGTTGCAAGGTTCAATCAGTTCCGACAATGTGTCATGCTCCATTGTATACACCAAAGGATGTGTTGGAGCGCCTTGCGCTTACTCCATCCAAGGATTTGGATTCTTTACTTGTGGATACAGTCAAGTATGCATCTTCAAGAAATAACAGTGATCTTCGACTAAGCAAGCCATCATCTCAGCGAAATGGCTTGCCTCCTTTTCCTTGGTCACATCCGTGCTCTGGGCATCCTAAAACTGTTCCGGATTCAGCTAAATTATCTACAAATAAGATGGTTTGTCAAGGTAGATGGGTAAGAGTGGAAAACACTTTGACTCCTCTGAAAGGTTCTACTGGTTTCCTTGAGGAACTGCAATCACTCACTGACAATCACAAACTAGTTCCAACAAGAGTTCAAGTGTCTGGGCCTTTAAAAAATGAAAATGCTTCAACAAACCGCGATAGCCTTACTACATGTGAAAGGATTTCATCATCATTGGCAACCAGCAACACTTCAGAAGTTTCACCAGGTAAATTTCTCAGGAGCTTGAGTATAGGAGTTGCTGCATTTTTTTGAATGAATCATGTGCTTTTGTGCTTTCGGCATTCCACTAGAGGGATACCAGTGTACATTTTGTGTTGCATGTTCTCTTGCTTTTTCTTTGAGTTTCTATGTGGAACCTGTAGGCACTAATCAAAGAGTTATTTTATTTTAAAATCTATCCATGACAACAGTGACTTCATATGATCTATCTGTATTCTCTGAGTTTCTATGGAATATCCATCAGCAGGGTATTAGATTTTTTCCAAATCATACTGTATGATATCAAGAAATATACAGTACAGTCTCATGCATTGATGCACATTTTCCATTTAGCTTCCAAGAAGTGTTGAATCTTGACAAAACTATATTTCATGCATGCTGTCCTAGACATTTTTATCCTTATGAAGCTCATATTATATCTGATGATAGTAGCTGAATCTCCAGGGGTATTGGCTGCTGCTGAGACGCTTTGCAAGATTGCTACACATTCGTTGAAGCAGAACACTGAGGTAACAACCAAATCGCTGAAGAAACCTTCTCAGAAGGGCAGTGGCATGAGAGCATGTAAATTGACTGAGAAACCTGAAAATCAATTCATAGCACCAAAACCAGTGGTGGTATCAAATAGTCTGGTTGAAATTACTGATGAGATACTTCCATCAAAGAAGCTTCGTCTTTCAGTTAACTTCAAAATACCTGATAGGAAAGGACCGATACCTTGTTCAACTGAATCAATAAGATCAACTCCTGTCAAATCTTTTAGGGAGTCTGAAGGTTTCAGTAACAGCTTTGTAAATAAACCATGTACAACGTCCCAATACACAAGGGTGATGGATAAGGCTTATAGTAGTAGCGACCAGAAGCCGAGGAAGGTAGCCAATGGAGCGGAGCCAAGGAGATGACAGAATGTTGGAGTGAACTCATTATGCAGTGAATCAGACAAGAACTTTTACGGTTGCATTTGTCTATTCCTTCTAACTGCTGGTAGACATGCAAAATATGGTAGGATTTGTATAGCCTGTCACATGGAAGAAATGAATGTTGTAATCTTATGCTGCGTTGGGTTTAGGGTTTAGACGGGGGACCATTGTGCTTGTGCCATTACATGTAACATGGATGCCAGATACATCGATACGCTTTCAGCATTGCCTCAGTGTACATCATTGATGAGGCAATATGGTAGAAAAGTTCTCTCTTTAGCCTCTGGTATTCCGGGGACACATTAGTTATGTGTGTGTAAATGTATTCATTATGTGATATCCATGATCAGGACATTTTCATACTCATTCTGTGTGTTGTAGATTCTTATAGCTCATCTTATTTTGTTTCTACTCCCTGCTTTTCTATTTTTCTAATGGTTGATACTGGCAATGTTTGCCTCAATCTGCTTATGGATAACATATTTGCCTAGATGACAATTACATTTTACTTTAAACCCTTATTAGTTTTACCTTCTGCTGATCGTTGTATGCTAATTTTATGAAAAAAATTGGCTGAAGCCGACAACATATGCTTTCAAAAGGTTTAACCACGCGAAATCTCAGTGAACGTATTGGAGTAGGAGAACCAGACGTATTTCGTTTCTAAGAGGTGACCCAAAGAAACAGTTCTAATAACAATCCACTTGGTTACTTGAAATAAAAAAAAAAAGAATGTTGAATCATGATTCAATGATTTTCTCTTTCGGGCTAATAATTTTTAAATGACGAAAGGTTACCGCTGAATGAGACTTGACACTCTTCCTTTTATACTATCTCATATCTCACCTTAGTGCTAACAGAGGCGTCAAAGTCCGAGTTATAGCAATCCAACAATCTCCATCCATTGCGAAATTCAACTATGTACTTTCTTTTCCTACTACAGCTTGTACAAGATCCTTGGAGATGAACACTTATCTCAATTATACTAGGAAAAGAATAGAATATGTTTAAAAAGAAAATAAACAATATGTTTATTAGAAAAAAAAAAAGACATTTTTAACCAACGATATTTTTAATCAAACTATTAACATAAGACATTTTATTCAATTTCATATAATTTTTGACACTTAACAAAGAATAAAAAGGAAAAATGGCCAAAGGAAAAACGATTTTAGCTTTCCTTAATTGTGAGGGTGACCCGTTATAAAATAGAATAAGACAATAAGACATGCAGTTTTATTACAACAATCAGGTAGTAGAGAATACAAATGAGTATGTATCACTCCCATGTCTCGAAACAAAACATGAATATGACGTTAACTAATATTGTGTTTGATACATTGAAAAAAATAAGTAAATTTATTATTTATCTTTTAATGCTTGATAAGTAAATTTTAAAAATAATCTTATATTTAATATGTATATGTATATCTAATAAATACTGAACTTAGAATGTATGAAATACTGCTCTCATGTCAATATCCACTCATCATATAATACACTTTTAATCACCTAAAAATAGGACAAGAAAAAGCAAAATTAATTAAAATCACTCAAAAAAATAAAAATTAAAAAAGATTAAAAAAAAGCTATGCGTCTGCCGGGAGTCGAACCCGGGTCTATTGCTTGGAAGGCAATTATCCTAACCGTTGGACTACAAACGCTTGTTGTCTATTATTAGACACATTTTGCTAAATAAAGAAAAAACCAAAGCTTAATAACAATGCATGCATAAGAATCTAACCGACGCACAAATTGTGTGAGACTTCTTTTTATTTTATAAATTGGTGGATCAATAATTTGTGAATTCTAAAGTGTAATCTTTAGATTTATTAAGTTATCAAATAAAAAGAAGTGTTATACAACTTGTGTTAATTATGTGTGGCACACAAATTAAAGCTTCTCATTGGACAAACATATGCTCAAGTATAGAGATCATTTAAGAACTTGTTCAAATTTCAAACAACTACTTTGAGTCCTTCAAAGGTTAGGCTGAATAGATACTGAAACACCTAAAGTAAACATGATTTTTCATTAAGATACCTCAACGAAAACATGTTTCAATTGAACATTCAACCTATTATAAACCGTCCTACTAGAGATTTTTTTTTGACAAATCAACAAGAAAACTAAAAATGAGTGTAGTACAGTCATTGTTGATGTAGCAAAATAGCGAACTAGTTGATTGCATGTGGCATTTTTTGAGTTAGTGGAAGTACTTTTAAAGGAGAATATGAATATTTTTTAGGTAAATATGGGGTGAACGGAGACAATCAACATGAAATGTCACTTATTAATACGAGAAAAAAGGCTCCACAAAATAGCAACCAGAATCCTTGTATTTTAAAAAGTGACAATTACAGCTCAAAAAGATGAATAGAGCAAACTGTCAAGAATGAAGAGCCCCTAATTAATTCTCTGGCACTGAAGCAACATCCCTCTGTTGTGAACTATTTGCATATAAGTTATCATAATACTGTTGCACCACCAGGACTGATGCTGTTGTGGCATATTCCGGTGAAGTCAACAAACTCCCGACTGGTCCGAGTTCAGGACAACCAATCCTCTGGCTCAATGCAAGAGGTACTACGCCATCAGGCCTTCGACCAACCAGAAACAAACTGCATCGACTGTAATCACGTAGGATAGTAATTGTTTCCGACACATTTCTAACAGTCTTCTCTTCATATTTGATGGAACTGTCGTCTGATATACTCGTTCTGAAAGCAGCGAGAAACTCCTCATCAGCAGAGACTAATGTTGCAGTAGAGGTGCCTTCTGTATGTATTGTTACTATCTCTTCTGAGGAATCTGACTCCACTAGGAAGCGAATGACTGTTAACTCGACTCCTGGATGCTCAGCCATACGAGTCCCATAAGCAAGTGCTTCACGATCATCATGGCCCCCAAAGTATAGAACGGTGATAGAGAAGGAAACATTACTTGCAGATATCTGTGCAGTACCACCAAGTCCGCGATCAACAAATATCCCCACTGAACATGAAGCATGTTCAAGAACCCTTCTGTTAACCAAGTGAAAATCAGGTCGAGCTGATTCAAATGAGCCGTCAAGCCTCAGATTCTTGTGATATGGTAAAATTATCATTGCTATATTTTTCTTCTCAGCAGTAATGCAAATATCTTCATGCATGTCAGAGAGTGATGAGATTGATGTCATTGGCCGCACAGAGACCTGACTTAATTGTTGGAAAGCCTCGAACGCCACAACAACGTGGTTAGCTGACCGCTGACCTTTATTCCAGAAGGGCAAGCCATTATGTCTAGCCTTGTGTACCATTAAGATAGCTGATGGTCTCTCCGAGAACTCCATGAGATGCATTGCATATACAGAAAGCCTTTCTCCCCTCTCGGTTCCACGTGAGGCCTCAAGGAGATTAATGACCGATGGGATATTTCTAGAACTACGGAAGCAGGTTAGTATTCGCAGTTCAGTATTCGGATTTTTCCTTTCTATTCTTCTATGTTTGTAGTCACCTTTGCTTAGCATTTTTGCTGGCTTGTAAACAGCCAGAACCAGGGGTGTGGTGATAAAGGTTGTGAAGAGAGCCATCATAACCATGATAGCAAAAGTCTGATCATTCAATACCTGCATGAGACATGGCGTAAACAAATTAAAGCTGAAACAGATTACCTGATTTCACAAAACAAATAAGATGCTAGACGAGCATTACCTTTCGATCTTTACCAATATTAAGGACAATCAGTTCCACTAGTCCCTTACTGTTCATAAGAAATCCAAGAGCAAGAGCTTCATTTTTGGGAATCTTCCAGAGAAGGGAAACTATAAACGTACCAACAATCTTCCCGAAACAAGCTGTAAATATGACCAGAACTAGCAAACCCCATGATTGTATACCTTGGATTGTAGCAACGTTCGTTTTTAGACCACTTGAGACAAAGTATAATGGGAGGAAAAGACCAGATACAAGGTCCTCAACTTTTTCAACCAGTACACCTGCAAATGGTCCCTCTTTTGGAAGTAGAACTCCAATGACGAAAGCCCCAAACATCGCGTGAATCCCAATAACATCCGTGACAAGTCCAGCTGCAAGTACAGCAGCTAAAGTAGCACATATATACAGCTCATCCACAGGTTCACCTTCGTGGCAACGTCGCGAAATCCATTTAAAAATTGGTGGCACAATAAGATAGGCACCAATGACAAAACCACAACCACAGAGGAAAACCCAAAGTGGCACAACAGGAGATAGATTATCACCAGATAAGGCAATGGCAAGTGCAAGTAAAATCCAAGCTGCTACATCATTAATTGCTGCCGCAGACATGGCCATTCGCCCAACATCAGTAGTTAAGAGTTTCAGCTCAGCCAAAATGCGTGCCAGAACAGGAAATGCAGTTATGGAAAGTGCTACACCCATGAATACAAGAAATGCGGTAGCATTTACACCTTTATTTATAGTTCCTCGAAGAATAAATGAAGTGCCGATTCCCAAAGCAAACGGAAGAGTAATTCCTGTAACAGCAATGGCAAGGACTTTTTTCCCACTCTGACGCAATGACTTGACATCTAGTTCTAAGCCAGCTAGAAATAAAAAGAACAGGAGACCAATGTTTGCCAAAGTGTCTAAGACGGTGATGCTCTTCGGTGGGAATACTGCATTCAAATAGCCTTTGTTTCGACCAAGAGCTGATGGTCCTAGCAATATACCTCCCTGTATATCAGGAACAGAATGTTTAATTTTCTAAACAGAATGAAGTTCAAGATAACCTTTAAATTTTCTTGGCTTTGTAGTACTCCTGTAATTCAATATAAAAGGTGAAATTGTTCTTTCCTCTTCCAAAAAACGTGCCATGAAGATGAACGAAAAGGAAGACTAGAGAATCTCATCACAGAAGTTGATCACTGAAGTCTAATATACTATAACGAGAAGAAAAAAACATGTGATTCAAGAAAACAAAATAAAAGGGGGCATTTTGATGACTTATAAATGATGATCAAACCAAGTAGGCTTTTCTTTGGTAGTTACAGGTTACTGACAGCAGCAATTTGGACTCCAAACTACTACCAAAAGGAAGGAGGAGAAAGAAAAAGAAGAAATAGGACAGGTAAGTACAAAGAAGATTAAAACAGACAAAAGAGTTAGAAAGAGCAGATAATTTAGCTAGAAGAGAAATAAAATGGAAAAGAATAAACCAGTAACGAAATGAAGACAATAGCACAACAACAACATACCCAATGTAGTCCTACAAAGTGGGGTCTAGGGAGGATAGAGTGTACGAGACCTTACCCCTACCTCACGGTAGAGACCCTTAGCAAATGAAGACAATAGGGCACCATAGAAAAAATAACTGTTGGCTGATACACAATTACAGACAATGAACCAAATTTTCTCTGAGATGGTGGCAGGGAAAACAACTTACAATAACCTCAGCAATTACACGTGGTTGTCGTAGCGGCCGCAGCAAAAAGGCAAGACCTCTCGTGACGACAAGAACTAAACATATCTGTAAAATGGCCAACGGAAGAGCAAAATCCAGCGGATTATCACCTTGAAAAATGCCATTAGACGTAGCCTTCATTGGAGATGGACAATGATGATCCATAGTTTTACTGGATGCCTCTCCAAACTAGTCCTGTGACAACAATACTGTAAAACAAGATAGCTATTACACTTCCAATTTCAACTCAAAATTATGAAAATGATCAACATGAAAATCTTTAGTAGCACGATAAAGTAAAGAAAATCCAATATTCCCAGGGGATGTTTGAGTGGTAAAAAGCATCCAGGATTGCTCCGCTACAACCAGAGAGGTGGATCTAGGATTTAAAGTTTATGAGTTCCTACAACGACCTCGAGTTTATGGGTTCCTATAATAGAAATATAAAGTTTGAGCAGAAGTTACTGAGTTCACGTAAACCCATAGGTATAACGCTAAATCCACCACTAACTACAACATTTAAAGTGAGCCTATCCACCCAAACCTTGGTACACAGATACCACAGCTACAAATATATGCATATACCTCTTTTAGAAAGGGCACTACAAATTCAATCAGCACCAATCCTTACACAAAAATAAATGGAACAAGTAATTCCAGCTAGGATGTCTCAAAAACAACATTTTCTTGAGCCGAAGGTCTATCAGAAACAAATTCTCTATCCTAGTGAGATATGCGTACAACCTACTTCTTCTCCAGACCCGAAACTATACTGAATATGTCATTATCGTGCAATTAAAAAAAACCCTTTTTTTGCACAAAACATATAATACTAATCGAAATTCGGAAAAAGAATATCCAGATCAAAGGATCTATATCAGTTACTTGTACATCAGACTTATGACTGATTTTTTTTTTTAATTATTATTATCAATATACCAAATTAAACAGAAATATTTGGGCAGTATGCTATACGAAGAAAACGAATAGAAAAATCATACCTTGTAACCTTTGTTTAATTAATTGCGAGATTTGCGAACAAATAAAAAATCAAGGAAGATAAAGATAGAAGAGAAGAAAAGAATTATTTTTTTGGTATAATTTTGAAAGAGATTGGTGTGTGAACAGTAGCTTTCAGTCCCCAAAATAGTTTTAATTCCGAGAATGAATGAAAGTACATTCTGACAGTACAACATACTCGCTCTCTTCTGTTTTACTAGTTCATTTTGAGTTTTGCACGTTTCTTTTAAAGTTTAATAATTAATATCAATATTTTATTATAATATCTATACTTCTTCTGTTACGTATTAATTGATCATTATATTAAAAATAATTATCCTAGGCTAATTATCTGTTTTACTATCTTTATTTTACCTTACAATTAATTCTTTTTTGAAAGTGTTTGAAAAATTCAGAAGAAGTTTTTTATGGGGTGGATTAGTATTTTTTTTTAATGATTTCTTAAGCACCGTGCAAAGTGAAAATTAATCAACTAATAAGGAACCAAAATAATATTAATTAATAGGAGAAAGACTTAAATATGTCATCAATTTTTTTTAAAAAAAAGGTTATTTATGTTATCTATTAAACTTTTGATTCATCTATGTTATATTTTCATTTGAGAAAATGTTCATTCATACCGTTAATAAATAATGACATTGATGTATCTTTTTCTCAAACAAAAATGATATAGATGAATCAAACTTCTAAAGGAGACATAGATGAGCATTTTCTTAAAGTTTGACGACATATTTAAGTTTTTCCCTTATTTAGTAGATCGTCTAAACTATAAAGTCTTCAAAATTAATTTGAAAAATATGTAATTAATGCGGGGATATAAAAAAATTATTTTTAATATGTTAAAAATGAAATATATTTTTACCCTTTTGAAATACTGTTTTTATTTATTCAATTTAAAATATCAAAAGATAATTAAACAATTAATGCCTAATTTGCACTTGTTATTAAATATAGTCATTGTTTTGAAGCTTGTAAAGATCCCCAATAACCGGTCAACGAGCAAGAGCCATATTCATCTTTATATGATGAGTTTTTTCCTTTTTATTTCATCTTTTTTTATGCCTCGATTTTCTTGAATACTTTATATTATAATTTAGGATAAAAGCCTAAATTTGAGAAAGGAATAAAAGATGTGAAAGGATTTATGCTTTGGATCTTTAAAACTATTAAAATTTGTGTTTAAAACAAAAAAAAAAAAAAAGGATAAGTATAAAATAATAAATATTCTAATAACATAATTAAGAGAGAAGATATTCAATTCCATAATTAAAGGTTTTCTAACACTTTGTTTGATGGTTGTTATCGGTATTGTTTTTTTAAAAAAAGGTCAATTTGAGCTCAGGGCTTGTTTTATTTAATCAGACAATAAAAGATACATTCAGTATTGTATTGTTAGTTTAGATATAATATTTGTTTTGATTGCATTGTATCATATTGTTTAAATTCATTGTTAGGATTTAGGTTATGATGAAAAGACTCATTTTATGTAACAATTGATTTGATATGATTGCATCGTTACCTTAATATTTTCTCATTTTGTTTTTATTTATTATTTAATAATTATATCTCGTCGTTTACCCTATATTTTCATAGTAGCTCTATCTTATACCCTACTCTTCTTGTAGATTTGTCATTCAAATTATTGATATGTGACATTATATAATGATGATAAAAAAACAATACAATCTATTCAAATACTATATTCATTATACGATACAGTACAACACAATACAATACATTATAAAACAATACGTAACAACCATCCAAACAAAGTGTAATTGTCACTAATTAGTAATTATATAAGATAATCATACTCTAATAACGCAATTAAGAGAGAAGATATCCATTCCATAATTAAGGTTATATAATATTTCTGTGTCTTTTTTTTTGTTGTTAAATCTTCTGTAATGGATATAGATGTTGAAAACGATTTTGTTTTACATGTTTTTTGCAATTTAGATGTAAATGTTGATTTCTATTAATAATGAATGTTTTTCTACATTGATTGTTGAAAATAAGTTTGTCTTTATTGTTTGAGATTAATGTTATGACAATTATGTATAATTCGTGGTGTCACATTTAAATGAATTTGTTTTATAATTTTGATTTATTGTGTGGTTTCACAAGTCAATATATCAATCGTATAATATTGGTATGAAATATGAATTGTGATTTTATGCTCGCCAAAACCTACCATATAACCCATTAGTACTAATTAATTTTAAACTAAAGTGTAAATAATTAGTGGACATTTGTACATCCAATTTGGTGCACTTCAACGTTTTCATGTGTGAGTATGAATTCTTCCTATTTTTGATATCTCACCTTTGTTTTAAAATGCATAATAAGTGTGTGAAACTCTCTTTGATAATAAAGGTATATGAAAATCTGAGAATTTGATGGATGATCGATAATTTGTTTTTGTTTTGTTCTAATTATATCAATGAAGCTAAAATATACTTCAACTATAGCACAAACACATACAAAATAAATAGAGAAAAAGAAATAACATAATGTCATGAGGTTCGGCCAATCCAATATTCTTGAGGTAGAAATACAGGGAGTTTCCATTGTGAATGAGAAGAGGTTCGGCCAATCCAATATTCTTGAGGTAGAAATACAGGGAGTTTCCATTGTGAATGAGAAGAATGATATCGAAAATCCCCAATTACAACCACTTAATGGGATTACTACTACTATTAGAGACGAGTTGCTCACATGGTAAACACTTTCCACCTCCAACCTTTAGGTTATGGCTTCGAGTCATCACGGAACTAAAAAATGGCAGGAGCTCCTATGGGATACATATAAGACTGAATCCATTTTATTTCTAAAAGTGAGTACTAATCCTTTAACTTTTCCAGGAATCCTTCGTCAATAGTTGTGAATGGTTGATTCTTTTCAATTTCAATCTTTTTTACCTTAGTTTCAAAGGAGCAAGTCGAAAGATTGAGAAATAGAACTATCTAGCATATGCTCTTATTACACTCGTAGTCTCTAAAGAATGAGAACCAACTATGAAGCATCTACATCGGTAACTCCAATATTGTATACATCATTAGTCCAATTCTTTGTAAAAACTACCCGTAATAACTAACTTGCAAAATGGATCTCTTTATGATCCGTTCTTCCTGACCCTGCTGCACCTTAATTGTCATTTGAACAAGTAAAAGTTTCCCTTCATTTACTTCTTTTAGGACAATGAGAAGACATATGATTCTTGTTTTTCCTTTGGATTCCCTTCTATAATTGTTAGAATTTTTTCATCCAAATCTATCACAGCTGTGCAAAGTGTGTACAACAATGGACCTGAAATAAGGTTAAAGATGCATAATTTTATTAATAAAATGGATATCAATAGAGGAATATGTGCAATATTTTTGATGAATTCAACTAACTATACCTGTCATGTAAATAGGATACTTCTCATTGTTCATGTCACCAACAAGTGCTAAAAAATCACTTTTTGATTCCTTTGCTAAAGAAGATGCTCTTGTTTGCCTGCTCAAAGAGTTCTCATCTTGTGCCTTCATTAGCCAAAATATAGACAAGAGTGTATTACGTTATCAGATCACCTAAAAGATAACTGGCAGTAATTAAACGTCCATAAGAAGAAGAAATATTACATTCTATGATGGATTAAAATGCACTGATAGGTGAGGCAAAGTTTAAAAAGTGTACTTGCCTGCTTTACTTGAAGATGCAGATACATGTTAGCATGGAAGAATGGAGTTTCTCCGATTTCACGAACTGAAATTCGATTTCTTGATGCAGTTTCAACGTTCAAAATCCTTCGAGTCCTTGTGTCTATCAAATTATAGCTGTGCCCTACTGAAGCTTCTGATGAATGAATCCTCTGGAATCTCTCAATGATGAACATAAAAACGCGTTACCATCTTGTGTTAATAAAATGAACCTTAGCCTAACTCAAGCCCATAAGCTAATTCGTGAGGTGGGGATAGATGATCCAAGATAATACAAGGAAACAACATTGTAGCCTCTCAACCAATATGGAACACCCGACACCCTCCCTGCACGCACAAAAACTAAACATTTTGGAGTGCAAATAAACAGTAAGGTATGAGGCTCAAACAATTGGAATGACTCTAGCCTCAATACCATATAACTCAAAACCCATAATACATAAACACTCAAACTTGGTCTCAAGCGTTCTAACTTTGAGAATGTATATCTTGACATCTCAACTCGTCTCCACTGTGTCAGTTGAACACTTTAACTTACAAAATGATCATCTAGACACCTCCAAAATTTATGTGTCATGTCAGCGTCGGGTGTGCATGAGACAAAGTGTAGACGAGTGGAGTGTTTAGTAGTCGGTTATGACCAAGTTGAGGTATCTAGATGTGCACTCTCAAAGTTTGAGTGCCTACTCGTCAGTTGAGGCCAATGCAAAAACTAGCTCATGAGGTGAAGAATGACAAGACTACCTAACAATAGCTCATTCCCTCAACCAATATGTGACTTTTAACAACGTGAATCAAAAGAGAGAAGAAAACTTAGAGCTTACAGCCAGAGCATCCTCAATGCTAGTTGCTTCAAGCAGGTCTCTGGACACAAAGTTTCTACCAATTGCACCACCTACCATCTCTTCTTCACATGGTGGTACTGAGTTCAATGTAAAAGCCTATAATTGATATGTAATTCAAATATAAATACAATCAGAACTAGAAATATTACTGATAATTGACAAGAAATGAATATCAGTATACCACTCCATGATTATTAAATCCAAATGCACAACTTGGAAGTTCTCCAGCATATGTGTAAGCAGTGAATGTTGTTCCATTAGATAATTTCACCTTAACCAAATAACTGCAATATAATGAAAACGGAAAAGGATCATATTTTTTAAGAACACCACATATATATAAAACAAGGATTTCTTGCTGTAAAAAATAAAAGCCATAAAACAAACACAAGCGCTCAATCATGGCTTCGGCTGGCAAGTAAGCACTTTAACTTTGAAAATGCACATCTAGACACTTCAACTTGGTTTCAACTGACAACTAAACCACTCCCAATGTGTCTCATGGATGCTCGACGCTAAAGTGACACATAAAATTTGGAGGTTCAACTAACACAGTGAAGACAAGTTGAGGTGTCTAGATGTGTATACTCGAAGTGTTTACTTGCTAGCTGAAGCCAAGTTTAAATGATTGTTTATGTATTATGTCGGGAAAAAAAAACAAGATAATTTACGTGTGTCCAACAAGAGCAACATTTGCATCCTCATTATGAACTGCCACAGCCATGGAATCACTAACAACAAGAATATCAGAACAGTCATCATTAATGTCTTCCTCCTTGGGATATTCCTCTGTCTTTGGAATGAAAGGCAATATTTCTTTCCTAAAATTCAATAGTAAAATCTGGAGAACCAAAAGAAAAAAAAAATATCAGTTTGTTAATTTATGGACAATAAAATCGTTTTGGGGAGTCGATGATATCCTTCCGCCCTTAATTAAAAGTTTAGAAGTACAAAAAACTCCTACTAAGGTGCTTCTCGTTTAATGTAATGGATCTTTTAAGTGGCAAAATCAAAATTTTCACTACTCAAAGCACATAAGAAAGTCAAGGTGACTCAACATTTGCCATAATACTACTTCATATATATAGTCTAGAGTGGAGCTACAACTTTGGTTACATGTTCAACATAGCATATTAACTTTGGCTCAAACCTTGCATTTGTTTTTAAAAATCAAACCAACTATTCCTTCTGTCCTAAATTGTATGACACACTTTTCTTTTAAATCAGTCCCAAAAAAATGACACGTTTCTTTATTTAATAACAATTTAACTTTAAAATGATGATTTTTACTCACACAAACACTTGTGACTTGTTTTAGACTATAAGTTCCAAAACTTCTCTTTCTTAAACTTCATGTCAAGTCAAACAACATCACGTGAATTATGACAGTGGGAGTATAAAGAAGCTACCAAAAAAACAATGACCTCAACTTTCTAGAATACAGAGCCCATAAACTCAAAATCTTAGTTTAGACGAACCTTTAGGCCCCTAACTCTATTAATATGTCTTATGCGATGCAAATTCAAATTAGTCAAAATACATAATACAAAATGCAAAAAAAAGGGAAGAAGGGAAATTAGGAAGTTCACATTGAGAAAGGGGACACAACTTCCTTGAGCAATTCCTTTGAGTTCATTCCAATAATTAGGGAACTTGTTCTTGTTTGTTTGAGACAAAGTATGTATCAGTGTTTGGGAATTTGGCAGTTGAGCAAAAGGGAGTAGTTGATTTTGAAGAATAAGGTCAGTAGATAACCTGTTTTGTATTAAATTGGAGAATCTCTGGCCTATCAAAAACCCAATTTGGAAACCCTCATCTTCATCAAAAGGGGCAAATTCATACATTTCTAACTTGTTGGATTCCAAATTTGTGCTTCCCATGGCCACTATGTGTGTGTGTGTAATGGTTTATGTTGATGGCACCTTATCTTAAAAAACATTTGCAAACCTTTTTATACTTTGAAAATTGGGGCAAAATGGTTAAAGGAGCAAGTAATTATCTAAATGAATATTTAAAAATTGATCAAATATATAATGAAAATGGATATCTAAATGCATACTATGGATATCCATATTATTAACACTCATTTATTTACTTGTTTTTGTTTTTTTAGCTTGTATTTTCACTTGGCAATGGATAATATGAAGAAGAGGTAAACTAAATAGCCTTTCACTTAATCAATTAAAACAAAAAAAAATACATAATATATAGATATGTAAAGTGTGTATATATTTACTGTATAATTCATATATAATAATGATTCGACGACTATTTACGTAAAGTTCCCTTTTCCTAATATGGATATACATATCCGTGGAATAACTTATTTTTTTATCAGTATTTAATATGAATAAGTAATATAATTTTTTGTTTAACCTATTTTCAACCTATTCATATTCCCGGCCGTTTGTTTGTCACTTCTATGAAAAGCTATCTTTGTTATTTTGTTTAAAATTAGTAGGTAGAAAAAAGGATAACTAGAGCACTTTTATGTGTCAAAAGTCTTTATTTATTATATAAATAGAAATTATATCATCTATCAAAATACTCTAATTACCTAAAATGAAATTTATGAAGTATTATTAATTTATTATAAATTAGAAAAGAATATATTATGATTATTAATTCAAATTGTTGTAAGAAGCAATTAGTGGCTCTTTTTTTATCGGGGAACTTACATTAACCCTGTTATGAGCTAATTATTTAGATACACTTTAGTTTGTAATATTACGTATTTTATCATACTTTGGTGCGTCTAAATACATGTATCTCAAGATACACATGGTCAAATTTGTTTAAGATACATTGTATCCAAGTAGATTATATGTAGGGATACATAACAATTCTCGTTCGCCTCTCTCCCGTCTTGATCGCCACTCTCCTACGTATCTGGGTCCAGATACATGCGAATCACATTAGATACACGTATCTAGTGTGATTCTCATGTATATGATATGTATAATAAAATCTTGCTCGACTCTCTCTATTTTAGTGTGTATGGTAGCAAAAAAATACATGTTTCTAAGTATATATTTCTCAATATACAAAAAACTCTTAATTAATGGTAGGATACGTAATATTTTTAAAATAATAATAATAATAATAATAATAATAATAAGAATAAGAATAATATATGATAGTGAAGTATGTCTAATTATGTAATTTTTCCTTTTTTAAAAAAAATCAATTTATGTTTGTAGGATAAAAAGGATTGGGCTTCAGGATGAAAACCCAAACCGCCAACTTCGACTCTTGAGCCCAAGCTTCACCATCCGGGTCATTCGCACGGATGCCCTAATTTGGGTTGGTGTTCAATTTTTGCTACTCAAATTTATTGGTCTTTGATTTTTGTCCTTCACATTTTAAATAACAAAAAAGTTGGAAAAAATTCCGACATCAGAAAAAAATATATATACAAGGCAAAAGTTTATATTTTCATATCGTAATGTAACATAGTTATACCTTGTTATGCTACTTAATTTCTACAGAATTTTTGTCGTTAGAGTCATTAGTTCAGTTCATAATCTATAAATTTATGGCTTAAGAGACATAACTTATTTCTACAGAACTTTTGTCCGGACAAGGCAGAAGTTCTTTACTACACAACTTATGTTGGACAAGAAAAGTTCTATGAATTTATGTCATGAATTTATCCCTAAATGGGTATAGAACCTTTAAACTCCCCTACAATAAAAGGGCAGTTTGGTGTATTAAATTTTTGCTATGTGTGGGGTTTGAAGAAGAATCTGATAAATAGAGTCTATCGTACGCAATCTTGTCATGCATTTCCGCAAGAGACTATTTTCACAATTCAAACATATGACCTTATAGTCACGCGTCAATAACTATATCAGTTACATCAAGACCTTCCTTCTCCGCCACTGTTTGTATATAACCACAATGTAATGGTAGGATCATATGGTCAGTCACAGGACATGAATGTAAACAAGTAACCACAATACAGTAATATAGGTCAACACATATATCAACAATTACATCAGATATACTCCTAGTCACAATTCTTTACTTAACCAATGCATGAAACATGTTCCATGTGATCACAACAACACATATCCGATCCTCTCATGAAATTCATACACAAATTATTAGTGTACTTGCATGGTATCTGAGTCAACCATTAGTATTTCATACCAAGCATGATATTCGAGCCAACTATTAGTATTATGTACTAGTATCTGAGTCAACCAACAATTACAAACAACATGTACAATCACAATCACAATGAACAATCATACTTGAAACCACAAATAAATAAACAGGTTCATTACATGAGATTATCAACATGCTGTCATTTCACATTAGTTTTCTTCACATACAGTGCACAAGTAATACTATACAACAATTAATATGCACATGTTACATAGCTTGGAAAACAAACAATCATCGATCACCTGCCTTGAATCAAACCTTGAAAACTCTAAAGAACCTGAGTTTTCCCCCTTTTACAATACCTTGACTTATTCTTGGTCTAAATAATAAGAAAACACAACAATCAATGATGACCTAACAATACCAGAATTATACTCAAATCCTAATCCTAGGCCAATTACATGATCATTCTACCCAAATAAGACTTTTCCCACCATAATTTCAAGTTAATACTCACTACTAAAAAACTGCCAAAAAATGACGAACAGAAAAGCGATGGACTACATCGCTACAAAAAGCGATGCCATTTGCCACACTGTCCGTCGCTTTTTAATAAAAATAATTATTTTTAAAATTATTTTACAAAAAGCGACGGATGGCATCTCTTAGTACGTATACATCGCTTTTTTTCGTGGATTTTTGCGCTAAATATATATATAATTAATAATTATTTATTTAATATATATAGAGACGCCGTTCGTCGCTTTTTAATAAAAATAATTATTTATAAATTAAAAAATAACCACGTTGTCCGTCGTTTTTAATTTATTTTATTTTATTAATTAGTTTTTTTAAAAAGCGACGGACGACATCTCTTGGTCCGTCGCTTTTTGGCCAAAATATTTAGTCAAACATTTTTAGAAAGCAACGGACAGTGTCTCTTAGTTCGTCGCTTTTTAGTCAAATATTTTTAAAAAGCGACGGACAAAGAGACGTTGTCCGTCGCTTTTTAAAAATTATATTGAACCAAAAAGCATTTCCCCCCATTTTTCCATCTCTCTTTCTCCCCCTTCTCTCTAAAGCCAAATTGTTGCGCCGCCGCTGCCCCACGCCACCCCATGCCGCCGCCGCCCTTCTCTCCTTGAGAATTAGTCCTGTCACTGCCTTGCCCCGTCGGCGTCGCCACCTATCGTCCCCACTGCCTCTTTTCCTTAGCCTGTTAAGGTTAGGGTTTAATTTTTGTTTTTTTCAATTCTAGTAATATTTGATTTGTTATAAATTAGTATATTGTTTTAGTTTGATGAATTGTGTTATTCAATTGTTAATTTGTATATTTGATTATTGTTAGTTAGGTAGAGAATTAGGGATTTTTGATTTTAGGGTTTTCTTCTAAAAAAATTTAAAAGAAAAATATGATTGTGAATTGAGTATTAGAAGATAGAACTAACAAATAATTAGAAGTTAGAAGTTAGATTAGTTGCATTTTCCAACTTTGAAATTCTTGAATTTAGTATGTTTGACGGTTGAAGTTAGAAAAACATTCAATTGTATATGAAAGTTAGATTACTTTGAAGTTAGAAAAATATTGGATAGTATATGAAAGTTGAAATTAGATTAGTTGAATTTTCCAACTTAGAAGTTCTTGAATTTAGTAAGTTTGAAAGTTGAAGTTAG
>JAJOOH010018658.1:0-42694 GCA_029582605.1 Solanum gracilifrons
ATATATGTTACGTTTTGGCAAGAATAATATTTGTTTTTTGTTTTTATGATGGGTAGATGGAAGTTGTTTGATATGTAGTCCTCTTTCTTTTATCTGGTTCAATTTTGTGACTTTGGATTTTATGAGATAAAATAGGACAACAAATTAATTATTTGCTTCTCTACATATATACATATTTCATCTACTAATACATAATGACATAATATTTCTGTTCTTTTTGAAAAATGAATATAAAAGTTGTTTACAGCTTGCTGGCTCAAAATTTTCTTAACAAGGACAAATTATAGGATTCTAGATGCATTTGAATTTCTCAATTTATTTATAACAAAGAAAAAATGATTGGCTCCCAGAAACATTAATTTATTAATTTATCGCTGGTTTAAGTTCAACAACTTATTAATTTAGCTACCATGTTGATTATTAATAAGTAATTTTTGGTATTTAAATAGGAATCTGCATATTATGTATCTCCAAATTATTCACCGTAAGAATTGTTAATTAGTATACTTAATACTTTCATTCTTCTGTCTTATTAAATTGTTCACAAGTCTTATAGGAATTAAGAACATGCATTTATATAATTATTCATAAGTTATACATGTATATCGTAATTTTTGGTGTAATTTTCGTTCTTTTATATTAGAGTTAAATGTCAAAAACACACCTAAAATATCACATTTTTTGAGTTTCATACCTAAAATATTGAGCGTATGAGTTTCATACTTATTAGTTTGAGAAACACTCAACTCAAACTGACTTGTATATGCCACGTAGGACGCATGTTCTATTTGTTCAACTTTATATATACATGGTTAAGTATTTACTTGTGCATATCCAAAATTCAACGTAATTTAATTTTAAGTTTCCACTTATATATGCACATCTAAAGTCGAAAAATATAAATATAAGGTGAGGCCAAATTAAGAGACTCGTTTATATGTTATATCGAAAAATAATTTTCCCGAACAATTTGTCTTTACTTAATTGACTGTCGATGTTTACTTGACACGGCCTTTATCACTTGATTTGCTTTGGCAGTTACTGTGTTAATAAAGGCAAATCAAGGCTGTCCAACACATTCTTCATTTCATACACTTGTTGGAATATTTATACTTCTTTTGTATATGGATATCAATTAACTTTGGATTCACATCGAGAAGTCTTTTTTCATATTTGGTATTTGTATTGGAGCTCGATTAAATTTGGATTCACATCGAGAAGTCTCACATTAGAGGTAAAATGCTCTCTAACAAAGGCGACTCTGTACTCAAAGGGACTTGAATCCGAGGCCTTTTGGTTAAGAATGAAAAAGTACTCACCACTCCACCATAACCCTTGTTCGTTGGAATATTTATACTTTATAGTTTCTTATTTACTTGCTTGACTTATTTTTCTTTCACATGAAAATTCTGAATATTCACAGGCAAAAGGTACAGAAAAGGATCATAAATATAAAAGATTTAGACTATAAAATATTGTATTATATCAAATAACTGGTTAATTTATAATAAGTTCTCAATTTATTCTGCAAGTTACCAAATTGGATTTTGATATAAAAGGAATCACTTACGACTTTAATTTGTGATAAGCTAAATATTTCATCATTAATCTATCGCTAAATGACTTGTGCTATTTAGCTATATAATATTTTGATCACTAATTTCTTCAATAGGTGCAACGTGCCAACGTCCATAAGTTCAAATCATTAGAACCTGTTTGCGTATGAACAAATAAAAAAAAAAAAAAAAGGAATTGGAAATACAAATTATAAGCCTAGATACAGTTCATGTTGTCTCTTATTTTCTGTTCTTTTTAATGAATAGATAATCTAGAAGTAAATTATTTGGAATATTAAAAAATAATTAAAATATTCATCTGAAGTTCAAATTTCTTCGTCCAAACAGGATAAGCATTAGTGGTGCAAGTTAATTATTTCATAAACTTTTGACCACTCTTGGTGTTGAATGTTGATTATCAATAATTACGCATTACTAATAATCAATTAGTAATTCAGTATTAAATATTGGCACACTCGATAAATGTGATTATTTTTTAAATAGTGGGTAAAGAATTAGTGGTGAAATAGATGGACAAATTGACTATTAAATTTTTTAATTAATTGTTGGATCATCAACATAGTCCCCAAAATATATAAACTATTTTCTATGTCCCAAATTGATGTTCAAAAATAATTATCATTTAGTCATCAAATTCTCTTTTTTAAATTTTTTTATTTATGCAATTAATTATTGCTTAAGCATTTCATCTAGTAGCCCCTTTTATTTTAAACTTACATGATTATAAATCAAAGTAGGCCATGTCATTGAAAATTAAGAGATGGCTTATCTTTTAGTTCTTTTAATATGAACCTATATTTATCGAATAAATTAACATTTAGTATTCTTTTAATCGAATAAACTAACATGTTTTGTAAATTATTAAAATAAAGTTAAAAAAAAAGAAGGTATCTTTAGTCATAGAATATGTTGATTGAGTTTTCTATGAATCACAAAGAATTTGGCAACAACTCCCCAAAAGGAACAAATCATTTCACACGTTCGATCTTGGAGTTGATGATTTGCTAATTTAATATGTACATAATTTGCAATCTGAAAAAAACTTGTCAATATGAATTATGAAATAGTTAGAATCATCCTACTTTTAATTAGATATTTTGAATTTGAGTTGTAAATAAATAAAAATTAAAAAGTGTCACTCTAAAAAAATCCTATAAAATACAAATTCAAATTTAATCGAGATTTAATGTAAATTTAGTGGAAATTAAAAATATTTTGTTTTTTTTATAAAAATAATAATATATTTTTAGAAGAATAGGGGGTGAAAGTCCACGTGGTATTTAGGTCAACACAGGCGGCTTGGAAGTTTCTATGAAATAGTCGACTTGTCTACATATAGAGACACTTTCACAAATAAAATTATAAACAAAAAAAAGAAGAGTTAAAAATAAAAAAATTGAAAGTGAAAGCAAGTGGAAATATGAAGTGCACTACTTTAGCTGTTTTATAATTTCAATCCAGACAAAAATCATATGCAGTCTTCTATCTCTTGTCCCCTATCTATAATAATAATAATAATAATAATAATAATAATAATATGTACGTTAGTTGATTGAAAAAAGGAAAGAAATTCATTCATTCAAAAAAAAAAAAAAATTTTTATTTGGACTCATGGTAAATTTTAACTTTCAAAACCCTAAATTGGGACTAAGAAATTAATAACACCAGAATTATAAATCACGTCTTTAGCAATAAGGCACTACTAATCAGTATCTAGTTATGCATGATATTAATTAATGAAGAATCTACTGAATTATTTAATATTGTAACTTAAATTAAATGTTTGTATAACATAAAAATGGTAAATCCTATCGTGTTAAACATATTATATCATTGCATTGTGGAGCGTTAAGGATAAACTGAGAAAGTTGAAATTTGAAATTTAATGCTAAAAATAGAAAAGACAATTTATTTTAACCATACTAAAAATGGATTTAAGTTTTCATGGTTAACGTATTTTGTTGCGGTTTAGTAATAAAAAATACATTTTCTAAAAAGAAAATTCTAATAAAATAGACCTTAAATATGACATGCCTTATAATAATTAGATAAGAGTAATATTTAAAATAACTATCCCTTTGCTATAATATATAATAAAAGCATTTTAAAAAGAATTTTTTTTAATAAATAAATAAAAAGTAGTAATAATTACGTGCACAAAAAAGAATTTTTCATTAAGCTTCAATTACTAAAATGTTATAATAGTATTAGGGAAAAAAAATAGATTATATATAATAAGGTGATAGTTATAGAAAACAATAAAGTGGCAATACTTACGTATGTGACACTGCCATAACTAACCTAAGGTGGATTAGTTATTTGTCACATGAATAATTTGTACCATATGCTTTTATATTTCGAGATTTGTTTGTTCTAAAAAGAAAAAGAAATTTGCTAATTTAACACCTATAACAGCTCAATAAGCCTAATTGAGTATGTTATTATATCGTATCAAATTATTGCATGCCAGCGACAAGAAGAGGCAAAGAGCTAACATTATTGTTAATTCTAATGTATTCTTTTACATCTTGTCATATGAGTATTAAAATTTTGTATTGTATTAACTTGTTATTTTAAATATAATTTTCGTGATATTTTATAAATTCTCTATTATATTATTAGATGACAAAAAAAAGATATAATTATTTATGTTTTTATATTTATCACGATAATACAATTTTATGGATGGTAAACAATCACATATATCCTGTTTTATTATTTTGTTTTTATTTTAATATGACAAAAATTAAAAGCTTACGGAATTGAAGATTGCTGCATTTTAATAATTGATTATAACCAATTAAAAGTCAAACAAATTATCATTTGAAGATTTTGTATTATTAAGTTTATATTCCGCTATTGAAGGAAACGAAAATCCTTTTATTTATATGTACCAAAAAAGAAAAGAAAATCTATTTCTTTATTTTACAACACAACAAAATCATTTTCTTACAAGCGGAGACACAATACGTAAATAAATAACGAATTAATGTTTAAAAGCACACCACAATCATTATTATTTTTCAATCTTCTACTTTTAACTTTTAACTATTTATTTTTTTAATCTAAATTATCACCTGCTAAACACACTTCAAACTTAATTAGATATGTTTTCGTAAAAAAATGAATTTTGTCTTAATACAATCTCAAAAACTACCAATAAGAGAATAATTGTGCATATTCATATAAAGAGATCAATTATCCAATATTTGAAACAAGACTGTTGACATTTTTAATAAATGGATAATGATAATTGTGATTAAAAATAATAATTGATAGTTTACATATGAAACTCGCGAAATAATTGGATTTATATTTTTAATTATAGGTTGAATAAAGAAATAATTTAAACAGTAAGATATATAATGTGAACGCCTATAATTTGTTAGAATTGGCGCTCTTCATAGTCGTCTCCTTCACACGTTTTTCTGAAGGCGGAAGAACAAAACTTCTCTTCGTCAACTTCTAAGTCAACTATGGCGGCGCTATTCAATTGCCGGCCGGAACTTATCCACTTCTTCTCTATTTTCTCCTTCTTCCTTCTCTTCCCCGTCGCTTTTTCCGACGAGCTTCAAACACTTCTATCCATCAAATCCTCTTTATCAAACCCCACCACCAATGTATTCCAAAATTGGGAACCCAATACTCCTCTCTGTAAGTTCACTGGCATCACATGTAATTCCAATGGGTCAGTCAAAGAAATCGAGCTTTCGAGTCAAAAAATTTCTGGGTTTGTTCCTTTTGATAAAATATGTTCACTTAATTCATTGGAAAAGCTCTCTCTGGGTTACAATTCATTTTCTGGGGAAGTTACGGGTGATTTGAACAAGTGTGTTAGCTTGAATTACTTGGATGTTGGTAATAATGAATTTACTGGGTATTTCCCTGATGTATCTTCACTCAGTGAGTTAACCCATTTTTATGCAAATAACAGTGGGTTTACGGGAAAATTTCCATGGAATTCTTTTGCGAATATGAATAATTTGATTGTGCTTAGCCTTGGTGATAATAAGTTTGATCGAACGCCGTTTCCTGAAGTGATTTTGAAGCTTAATAAATTGAATTGGCTCTACTTATCGAGTTGTGAGCTTGAAGGGGAAATTCCTCAAGAAATTGGAAACCTTACAGAGCTGATTGATTTAGAGCTGTCGATGAATCACCTTACTGGTGAAATTCCTTCGGGAATTACGAAGCTGAAGAAATTATGGCAGCTTGAGTTGTATGAAAACCAGCTGACAGGGAAGTTGCCGGTTGGATTTGGGAATTTGACAAGTCTTGAATATTTTGATGCTTCGGCTAATAATCTGTACGGTGATCTGTCGGAAATTCGAAAGTTGAATCAATTGGTAAGTTTGCAGTTATTGCAGAACCAATTTTCAGGGGAAGTACCAGCAGAATTGGGAGAGTTCAAAAAACTGGTGAACATTTCTTTGTACACTAACAAACTCACTGGTCAGCTTCCGCAGAAGATGGGTTCTTGGGCGAATTTTGATTTCATTGATGTATCAGAGAATAGTTTCACTGGTCCAATTCCACCGGACATGTGTAAGATGGGGACGATGAGAGGATTATTGATACTTCAGAACAATTTCACTGGCGGAATCCCTGAAAGTTATGCTAATTGTACAACAATGACGCGGATTCGAGTGAGCAAAAACTCACTCTCCGGTGTGATTCCTGCAGGAATTTGGGGGCTACCAAAGCTCGAAATCCTTGATGTTGCAATGAATGAGTTTGAAGGTACTATTACTTCTGATATTGGAAATGCAAAATCTTTAGGTGAAATTGATGCGGCTAATAACAGATTCTCTGGTGAATTGCCTTTTGATATTTCGAATGCTTCTTCCTTAGTGAAAATTGATTTTAGTAACAATCAGTTTTCCGGTGAAATTCCGGGAGCAATTGGGGAGCTTAAGAAGATTGGTAATCTTAATTTACAGAACAACAAGTTTTCTGGTTCAATACCAGATTCTTTAGGCTCTTGTGTTTCACTAAGCGACATTAACATGGCTAACAATTTGCTTAGTGGCTCTATTCCTGTTTCTCTAGGATCATTACCGACTTTAACTTCATTAAACTTGTCGGAGAATCAGCTTTCAGGGAAAATTCCGACGAGTTTATCAAATCTGAAGTTAAATCTGCTTGATTTTTCCAACAATCAGTTGACTGGAGCAATACCAAACTCTCTATCAATTGATGCTTATAAGGGTAGCTTTGCTGGGAATAATGGTCTTTGTAGCCAAAACATTAAGAACTTCCGTAGATGTTATGGTGAATCTGGAAAGCCTAGAGAATGGTACACTCTGTTGATCTGTTTATTGGTGGCTGTGATTGTGGTGCTCGTTTCATTTGGGGGTTGTTTGTTCTTGAAGAAGAAGAGTCATAAGGAACATGAGAGGTCTTTGAAGCAAAATTCTTGGAATACAAAGTCATTCCATATATTGACCTTCACAGAGGATGATATTCTTGATGGAATCAAACACGACAATTTGATTGGAAAAGGTGGTTCTGGTAGTGTATACAGAGTGCAGCTTTCAGATGGAACAGATTTCGCGGTGAAACATATTTGGACTTCTGATTCAGGAAACAGGAAAATATCAGGAACAACATCACCAATGTTGGGAAAACCAGGGAAGAAATCGAAAGAATTTGAGGCTGAGGTTGAAACACTGAGCTCAATTCGACATGTGAATGTGGTGAAATTGTACTGTAGCATAACGAGTGATGACTCGAGCTTGTTGGTGTATGAATATATGCCAAATGGAAGTTTGTGGGATCGATTGCATACTTGCAAAAAGTTGTCACTTGATTGGGAGACGAGGTACGAGATAGCTCTTGGTGCAGCCAAAGGACTGGAGTATTTACACCATGGTTGTGATAAGCCAGTGATTCATAGAGATGTTAAATCAAGTAACATCTTGTTGGATGAGTTTTGCAAGCCAAGAATCGCTGACTTTGGTCTTGCTAGGATTGCTCAAGCTGATTCAACCAAAGATACAACTCATGTCATTGCTGGAACACATGGATATATTGCTCCTGGTAAGAAGCTCATTATATTGTAGTTGATTTTATACGTAGAATTTGAGTATATCTACTTAACACTAACCATGTATTCATTTTTCACCATCGGTAAAATTGACTTACGAAATAGGCAACTCCCCATATCAAGCAATATGGTATCTTGAAAGATATAGTGAAAACTTGCTATAAACAGTTGGATCACTATTTTGCTTGGATCCTTCAAAAATGTCGCTGCACCCGTGTTGGTTCCCTCAAAAATAGCGCATTCTTGGAGGATTTGACATGAGTGTGACAACATTTTTGAAGGATCCAAGCAACAATTGAATTGCACTAATAAGAGTGTGAAACAATATTAGTGTTAATTAACTTAGATCCTATCTTGATTATCTATTCATTTGGTCATAGTGAATGTCTCATTTCTGGCATCCTTTTTGAACTTATTTGAATTGAATTGGTGTTGCAGAATATGGATACACACACAAAGTGAACGAGAAAAGTGATGTATATAGTTTCGGAGTTGTATTGATGGAGCTTATATCTGGGAAAAGGCCAATAGAATCCGAATACGGAGAGAATGGCAACATAGTTACATGGGTGAGCAGCAAATTGAAGAGCAAGGAAAGTGTATTAAGCATAGTGGATTCAAGAATTCTTGAAGCTTTCAAGGAAGATGCAATCAAAGTCTTGAGGATTGCTATTGTATGCACATCTAGGCTTCCCACATTAAGGCCAACAATGAGAAATGTAGTCAAAATGCTGGAAAATGCAGAACCTTGCAGATTGGTTGGGATAATTGTAAGCAAAGATGATGGTAGTATCAAGACAGAACAATTGAAGGATCACACCAAGATGTAATTGGATCCCCCCGTCTTTGCTCGTTTCACTCTACAACCTGATCTCTGTCCTCCATGGAACGTCGAATCTTGTAGCAGTATGTAAAGTTTTGAAGATGGCCTCTTGGCCTTGTAACATATAGTAGAAGCTAGATCCATACTAGTATGTGGAATTAGATTGAATTTAGAGATGCATGGCATAAGTGCTATAAGATGTAATACTTGTATGTGCTAAATAAAAATGGTTTAGTTATTCAAATCCCTTTTCAACCCTGCAATATTTGCTTTGTTTCCATAAAAAAACATCTAAGTTATACTTATCAGCGTCCAGACTTTAGTGATTATATCAAATCAACAAATACATGACAGATGTGCATTTTACCAAAAAGAAGGTTTGGTCCCCTTTGAATCGTGAAAGAAATTGGAAAAATTTCCTCGATTGGTTTGTCTAATTAAGAGAAGTGAGTTAGAAAATAGTTACGTCTTTCTTGTCAGGTAAACTTGACAATACTAACACGTAAAAGTCTTATTATCTACGTAACTTTTTTTTGTGTGTGCATCTTACTAGAATTTTCCTTTTCTTTCACACAATAGATTAAGTTTGATGAATAAATATAGTAACTAACATTCTTTTGAGTCAAGTGTAGAGAAGTCTTACAATTCTTTGAATAATAATTTCTTAAATAACCAAGAGCTAGACTACAATAAAGACAAATTGGCATTTATTTAATAAAGTAAACTAAACCAAATAAGTAAAACAAACCCAGAACCAGATGGGTTGTGGTGGAATGGTTATACAAAAGAAAAAAGGAAAATGAAGCTGGAAAACCATTTTTTCTATTGTAGTTTGTACAAATGGAAAATAATAGACGGTAGGGAAAATATGTCTTTTCTTTTTATTTTTCATTCGATGTTCCGTATCTGTATTGGGCATTGACTAGATTCAGATTAGTATAATATTGCAGCGCCCATTTGGAGGGCAACACTCCTAACATGATATTTTTCATTTTTAAGGACTCAAACTCGATTAAGAATAAAGTCTTTTTTTGTGTTGAAGCAAGGAGTAAAGGAAGTCCACTCCTTAGCCCAATAACTCGATAGGCCCAGTAAAATGATGAGTCTCATCAATTGTGTATTTGGGCCTTTGGGAAATGCTATTGCCACTCTTTTTTTTCCCTCGATATCCATATTGGAACTTGTAGATTGCGCTTCGTGGTGCGACAGAGTCCGGACACAACGGGACTCTCACCTTCTCTGGCGCCTCCTTTCAGGGGACTTGCGCCCGAAGCCATTAGGTCAAGGGCACGTCACGCATCGCGTTGCCCCCCGCACGCTGCAAGGCGTTGCACGGGATGGAAGTTGGCCTCCCGTGCGCCTTGAACGCGCGGATGGACAGACTAAATTCAAATTCGCAACGAGAACAATAAAAAGCTCCCTAACAAAGATGACTCGATCTGTATCAAGGGGTCACTTCTCATTCAATTGTACTGAAACATCAACAATATGTTCACTGCATGAAACATAACAATTTGATTTGAAATTGAAGTTTTGTTTGGACATATAATAGGAATTTCTTAAATTGTACTCATAAACATGAAATCCCCATAAGTTGTGATAACTATCAAAAGTTATCTAATTCTTATATAATCCTACCAAGTAAGCAAATAGTAATTTATAAAAAAGAGTTGGTATATTCAAAGGTGATGCATTGATAAATAACATATCTTCAAATTTCTTTTATAAATTACGGTCTTTGATCACAAACATCAAAATACACATAATTTTATAAAATTCACTAATGACAATAGCAATAACTAGCTATACTTTAATATAATTCTATCTTATGATACACATATCTCTTTAAGGCAACACTACAACAAATTTGGTCTACGGCCACACTAATTCTAAACAACATTTTAAAAGTGTTGCCAAAAGTATCTAAGGGAACACTTTCAAAGTGTGACCTTTGTACAATGCTTTTGGTAACGAAGTCTTTGGCAATGCTCTTGAAAAGTTCTCTTTAAAATTATAGGCTACAGCTTTTAATTGTTGCCAAATCAGAAAATAATTAGCAACACTCATTTATACATATGGCTACACTTTTAGTGGCGGCTATGTGTTGGCCGCCACAAAAACATACTAAAATTTTCTAATAAAATTTGGTTGAAGAAGTATTAATGGCGACCTATAAGATGTCACTGCTAAGTTCTTTTGTGGCGACACCGTTGCTACTAAAAGTTGGTCTTTTGTGGCGATATTTTATGCCGCAGCTAATTCTTTCCTTTTGATATTCAACATTATTTTCGTTTGAAAATCACATTTTTATAATACTTGTGGAGAATTTAGTTTATCGTATATTTGATCTTTTATTAGGAATTAATGGCACCATTTTTTATTTTTCCAAATGTGATTTTATTTTTATCTTTTCTAATATTTGTGAGGTTGTTTAAAATATATTATTTTACCATATTTTCTTCTCTTTCCATATATTTCAGAATTATTTCATTTTAAAATATTATAAGATAATTAATTAGTAATTTAAGGAAATATAACATACGATAATTTTATCTTAGTATAAATTTTTTTGATGATTAATGAATGACAAAAAGTTCCATAAACATTTTTAAAGGACTTGATGTTTTTAAAATAATATAGATGATAAGTATAGTGTACATAAATTTATAAAGTAATTTTCATAATAGTTTGAATATGATTTTAATTTCTTAAATTAGATAAATAAAAGGCGAAAAACAAAAGATAATTAAAATATAAAAGAACCCTAATTTCCTCCAGACATATCACATAGCCCTTTTTCCCCTAATTCCCTTCTCTCCTTACACCAAATCCCTCTTCAATTTTGTAGGAAATTCGCCGCTTACTTTCAATTTTTCTTCGCTGCGGTGATTTCTAAATGCTACAAAGCCCTTGTGGACTTAGCTCGTCTCCGAAGTTTGACAGAAGCAGATAGACACGACATGCTTTCTCTTCTTGCAATGGGTGAAAGGTATCATCTTGTTTGGGGTTTTCTTTTTCCACAAATCTTATTCGATGAAACCCAATATAGTTATTTTATTTTCTTTCATTTATTTGATCATTTTTGTTGGGTTTCCATTTGTCTTAGAAATAATATTTAGTTTAATCTTCTAAAGTTATATGCATAATGGATTGAGTGACTAAAAATGGAGGATGCCAACAAGAATGGCAAGATATTGAGAATATTGTGGTAGAGTAAAGAACTAAGACTTCCAATTACAGTTTGAAAACTTATGGGTATGCCATTGATGACGAACGGTCCATGGAGTCACTGTTTTGTATTTTTGTACATATTGTTAGCGTGCCACTCATTTTTCTCAACGATATATGAATTGTGGGTTTTAGAATTGCATAGGATGGATACTATATCCTACAATAAAAATATTTATTTGTTAACTTCTACAATATGAAATTATGGCTACATGTTTTCGCATGATCTGTTTGTATTGGCATTTAGAGAAACCTATTGTCTCTTTGTATGCAATAGATGTCATGGTAATGAGGTGAATCTATCTAAATTCTAAAAGGTTAATCATAATTTGCTATGAGGATAAGAGTGAACATAATTTTTTTTTTTTTTGAATGTTAACTAATTGAATTTTAGCATGATTGTGAACCAATGATAATGTGTTAGGAGATTCTACACTTCCGTTGGTCTTTACTAACTTGGTCATCTACCCATTGTTCTAAACTAGTTTATACAACACTTCAATATTTGAGAGTTATTTGATTCCATTTTATGCACTTAATTTGGAGACTTGAGAGTTGTTGGACTTAGAGGCTAAGATTTATCCAGCGAAGACTCATTAAGAGTTAATTTTGCCTTCTGTGTCCCACTATTTAGGATAGCACGAATGCAGAACTTTTGTTTTAGCTTATTAAACTTGTATAGAACCTGTGCCTTCCATCTTAAGCTTCCAAATTTTTGAAACAGTTATATGTTTCCTATCTAGGAAAATCATTTCTATTCATACTTTCTTCAAAAACAAGTAATGAAAATTTATAATCAAGTAGATAATCTTATTGTAGTGTTAGTTAAACTATGTCTGAGGGCTATCTTCGGATATAAGCTTTGAAGGATTCTTGATACCTTCCTCTCGGAGTAAATAAAACTTACCTAGAATTCTAAAGATTTTGCAGGGTAAAACAGAATAGACATACTGACATGTTAACAAAGCTGGTGAAACTCCTTTATGTTCTTGGACAATATATGTAGTAGTATACTAGTAGCAAAACTCAAGTCAAGGTCATTCCTCCTATCTTTTACATTTCTAGTTTTTCAATGAAGTAGATGATACAGGATGAGATCTGATTTGTTGTTAAAAGTTTATTCACGCTATTACCTTGAATCAAGTGTCATGTTATAGGATGAGATCTTAGTTTTTGTTGATGTTGATTCACGATATTACCTTGCCAATTATTCATCTTTCTTGTACTCTTATTTCCCGTTAGAAGCTCAGAGATCAGCAGAACATCACATTAGGGGCTTGCTAGCACTTTGAATTTGTTGGAGGAGGCAAAGAATGTTATTGATTCGAATTCCAAAGGTGGACCAATCTTATATGCAGATCTCATCCAGTTTGTTGTAAGGGCTTTAGATGCAAGTTTCTTGTGTGTTAGGCTTCATGCTTCTGCTAAACAAGTTTTGACCGATTGATATTTCAATATGCTAATTACAACAACTCTCGTTCATTTCATTTCTTTCTAGCTGCAACATTAATATGAATACACTTTGGAGGAGATTTACCAACAAATTCAGGTTCTTTCTTAATATAATTTGTGAGAGATTGTCTGGTTAATTTACTTATATTGTAACCAACAATAAGCAGTCTCTTTAATGTAACAGTTACTGGAGTCTTTCTATCTTTGACTGTTATTTCTTACCCTTTTTCAGCATTTTCTTTCTAAGGTCTACCTTCATTTAGTGCCCACATTTTGTCAAAGGTAAACTTGGTTTTCAAAGCTAAAACTACACTGATAAGTAAACTATCGAATGTGGCAAGCCTAAGACAAATAACTTTAGGAGTTCTCTTAAATATCATAATCCCCTCGGTTAATTTATGTGCCTTGCTGAAAAAAAATCACCCATTTTTCTTTGGTTTGATACAACACAAAGTCCAGTCCAGTCAACCTTTCTTGCTTCTGCAATTAGCAAATGTGGTGATAATGTAGAGAAAGGAACTTTGTTGTAATCTGCTTATGGTTCTAATGTACAAGTTATCTTTATTCGAATGTATTTGAAATCCCTACTTAATGATGAACATGTATCTTTGACCATGAATTTTCCTTTCTATTACTTAGTGTCATGAAGATCCATTCTGAAATGATGAAACAAAATAATAGAGATGTCGCAAGAGAAAGAGGCCTTGAACACTAGTAGAGGAGAGGCAAACAAAAGAGTGCTTAACCAATTTATAATCTTTTCACAACTAAATATTGTGCAGTCTAATATAATGTTTCTTTATCATTTTTGGAGCTGCAACATGAAGATCAGTTTTCTATCATGACTTATGAAACTAGGATCAAAATGAAGAGAAATGCCTATCATTCACTTAGTACATGTACAATTATTCGATTAAGTAGTTGCTTCAGGTTATTCACCTCCAAAAAAGAATGTTGTCCTTAAGATTGATTGTCTATAATTTTCTCTCTACACAGTGAAACAAATTTGATAGGCTATTTGGGAGTTCAGATGCCTGATCCAGAGGGAAGGGTGCCTTGGGAGGATAAAAGCAAGTGTGCAGGAAATGAAAGGCGAATTTCAAAGGTGTCGGCTTGGTCACTCTCCAGGTAAAAGACTAGTTATTTTGGACAACATTTGGACCTAGGTATGGTAACATCTTCTTTTTGGGGCACCAATAATTTTGGAAAACTAAAATACAACCAACTAGCTACAGCTCAAATATTGCCAATGAACATCTTTAGTGGCAACTTTATGGGTTTTTGTGGGGGCTTTTATTGCCACTAAAAGTATGATTTCTTGTATTGGATACTCGGACTTTTAAAAAATGTGAATAGATTTTTGTCGAATTCTCCAAAGTAGTGTATTTTTACTGAATTCGACACGAATGTGGCATCAAAACTGAAGAGTCTGTACAACTTTGATTTAAGGTCATGTGAATGTGTGCTTAAATTTTAATCCAAGTATATGTTTAGGAAAGAATATACAAAACAAAAGTTGTTGTGTGAGATCATGTAGGTAAATTTTTGTTGTTGTGTGGTAATAAGAAGTTTTACCCTTATATTTTTGTTTAGATATATATTCTCTATGGATAAAAAGACTAAAATCGAACATGCAAGTGATTTTCGTGTTCCATGGTAATATGAAGCTTGCATATAGTTTGTCTTTTATTGACATTTGATTTCAATATTTCTATGTTGTTCGGTACCTTACTGATCAAAATGATTTTAGCTTTGTTGTTGATAGCCTTTTGGAGAATAATTTTTTTTTATGTGTCGTCTTCTGGGAAGAAAATCTTATGCAGGACTTGGAATAATTCTATAGCCACTGAAATAACTTGTACATTTGTATGAATACATACTACTATATATTGATTTTTTTCTAGTTTTTAATTTCATTTTGAATGTGTAGGATAATGTGGGTGATGCAATTTTAAATGGTGGCCACAAGTCAATTCAATCGATTGAAGTTTATCATGAAGATCTTTTTGAACAATTACGTTCAAATTTACTTGTGATTTTGTGGAATTCATTACTTGTGCACATCTTGAAATATTGTTTTATTACTGTGTAGTAAGATGTTGATTTCTCAAAGTTTAATGCAAATATGTATATTTTTAAATTATTATTTTTGAGTTATTATTAGGTAATGTAGTTCTTGCGATCATCTAGATGTAATTTGTGAGTATATAGACATCAATTATGTGGATCATTGATCCTAAATTTTGACACGTATATTAGTTTAGGCTACACTTTATAAAATGTTGCTTTAGAGGATGTAACAAATGATACGTTTTGGAAGTGGGTCTATGAGGTAGAAAAGGCCACACTTAAAAGTGTAGTTAAAGGTCATTAAAAGTGTTGCCATATAAGGTGCTAAAAGCGTGACCTTTGTACAATATAGGCCACACTTATTAGGCGTGGCTAAGAAGGCAATACTTGAAAATCGTGGCCTTAGGCCAAATGTTAAGCTTGTTAAGGCCACCCCTTAAAGTGTTGCCTAACGTCCAAAAGTGTGGCCTTAGATTAAAGGCTACACTTTTTATTATTTTAGGCCACACTTTTCTAGGGTGGCAAAAGGCCTAAAATATTGTAGTGCAAGCATGACTTTTTTTTTTTTTACAAAATTCAACTTTTATATTTTAAAAATATTTTAATCTCAAATTCTACTTTTTGAAATATTTAAAATTTGAAATCATAATTCTTAATTATGTATTAAAAGTTGAAATCATAATTTCTAAATTCCGACCATGAGTAACTTTTGTAGGACCATTAGTAGTATAATTCAACTTGGTTTGAATTTAGTTCTGTATCTTTTCAGATGACATATATGAGTCATCCCAAAAGTGCATTATATTGGGAAATATAGTACTATATATATAGTATCTTAATACTAAGTTGTTGAGTATTGGTTACACTTTGTTGTACCTACGAAATTGAATTTTGATCAATCACACAAATATTCCTTTCCCACAAATTCCAAATTTAAAGTAGTTTTTGAAAAATATATTTAGTGAACTTGACCAAACACTAATTACTAATCAAGAAAGTTTTATTTATTTATATTGGCTACGAAAATTATTTCTCCAATTTTTTTAAAAAATAATTTGATTTAAATTTTTTTTCGAGGTTTATTATTATGAGTAGAAAAAATATCTCTGTTCATATATGATCTCTTGTCTGACTTTGGATTTGAAAGCAACTGTATATTTTTCTCCCATTAATGAAAGCAAGTGTATTTTTTCTTTCAATTTGCAAGCAACTGCATATTTTTTTTCCTGTTTATAAATATGAAAGCAACTGTATTAAATAAAGTACCAAAATAGCTACACAATATTTTCGTCCATAATGCCATGCACATAATGAAATTCAACTACGAATATTTAAAAATAAAAAATTATATTTAAATAATGCACATAAGTTATGATAATAACTTCAAAAGAGTTTGTCTTTTTATATTCACACTCTTTTTAGTCTATGAGGGATTAAATTACTTAACAAATACACTCGTTTCTTTTGGTAACATAAAATCATTAAACTAATTTTATGTGTACATTTATTTCTAACTAGTAGAAGAAATCTAAACTTCAGATTTCACTATACATAGATAAGTTTTTTTTCTTCCCACCTAAGTGTCTGTCACTATAATCAGATATTTTTTTTCACTTGGTGTCCCGAGTCCACATTGAACCTCCGATTGAATTCGGGTTGCGTATTGCAGGGCTCATTCGGGGGTGACGCTCCCAATAAGACTTTCTCCATACCCAATGCTCAAACTCAATACCTCTTGTTAAGGTGGAATATGTTGGTACTATAATCGGATTTCATTATATTTAACTTTAAAAATACTCATTTTAAAAAGAATTAAATTTAATACTCAATTAAACAGCACATAATTGGTTCTTTTCATAAACTTTTTTTTTTTAATTTATGGAAACTATTTTATTAAATTAATAAGTCAAATTTTCAGTTTCCTACTCTACCGTGACTCTGGTACTGTGAGAATAAAATTGCAGAGCATCACCACCAGTCCACCACTATAATCGCATTCATCATTTTTCTCAACAAATTCTACTTTCACTACAACTCTTTATTTTTTCATGGATTTCCCGGCTAACCGATTCTCCGGCCTAATTCCGGCGACTTTTAGTGCCGTTGTTAACTCGTCATGTCCTCTTTTAGGCTTCATCGGACGACTTTCTCCGGTCACCGGTGCAGCATCTGCCGCCGCAATTATAATCGTGACCGTCGCTCTACCGGGGTTCCTTTACTTGAAGAATAACAAAAATAAACTTCCTCGTGAACAGCACAATGTCCGCGGCGAGTCTACGCACGCTCCGACGTTTGACCCTCTTCTGAATGGTACAATAATATATGCTTTCATCGAAATAAATTTCTTTAATTTTGGTTGTGATGTTCTGGGTTTTGCCCAAAAGTTGTGTTTCTCTTATGATCAACATGTGTGTTCACACAGGGTTCAGGATGTAGAATTTAACATTGTTGTTTTACCGATCCTAAAGAAAAAGGATCACATTTTCACATTGTTTATTGATCCTATTGTTTGATGTTATAAGAAAAATTAGTTTACCGGTTTGTTTAGATGTTAACTTCAGTTTTTTAGTTGTTGTATCTATGTATTGAAACTATTAGTTGAAGTTCTGCACTTTTGCCTCGAAATACTTAGCTCTTGTTTGGTCATAGATTTCGAAGTTGAAACTTGAAAACTTGAGTTAGTTGCGATTTTTTGAACTTGATGTTGTTATTGGAATTTTTTTTTGAAGTTTTGTGAGTGGGATTCCCAAAAACCCCAAAACTGGAACTTGAATATTTTTTTGATCCAAAATCTGTGGTCAGACGTTAGCTTAGTAGGAGATCCTACTTCTCACACAGTGAAAATGAGCTATCTCAAGGAGTAAGGATAGTGGTTCTTGGGATATGACCGAATTCTGTGGGACTCTCATTGCATTCTATCGGAGTGAATTTCACATCTGAACTGTTTTGTGTTATAATTATGAGGAGGAGGGTGATGTGTTGTCTCTTCTTGTTGATGTAAGGTTATTTACTACGAATTGCAGATTGACTTAGAGAAACCTGATCAAGTTTCCAACTTAATCTGTTATAAGTCACCCTTAGAACTTCTGTACCCTTTTTTATGTTGAACTAATTTTTTTCTCATTAGGTGATTGGTTATGTTGATTATAGGTCTTGATCTTCTACATAGGTAGGTGATCATTCTACAGTGATGTTAAGTTGCCAAGATGATCATTTTGTATTCATTGTTTTCTGCTTTGAGTTAATCTCATGCGGTGCGATTAAAACAATGATTTGGAAGAGGGGAAATCAAGAAAATGATGGGGTACATTGTTATTGCTTAAAAGCAAAGCAACAGACCATTTAAAGAAGTTGAAGTTAGATTATCAGATGTACAAAATTACAGTCTGGATATGAAGTCTTCTTTAGACTCATGTCACACAAGGCTCGATAAAATTCATTATAGTTCCTCTCCAGGTCATTCTTGAAATTTTACTTCAGTAAGTAATGCTCAAATATATTTATTATATCCTCGACGTCCTTAACCTATTGGCATTTTGAAATGAAATTTAGTTTTGTTCACATACCAAGTATTTCTTCTGTAATCCACGTGCTTATAATCATGTTGCAGAATTTGTTGGAGGACGTATAAGTGAGATAGATGTCTATTTTGATGCTGAATATGCAGACGAGTTACAACTTCATGAAGTTTTAGTAGCCTCACTTTACACTGGTCAAAGCAGTAATCATGCATCTGTATCTGCTCAAGGACTTTTGTCTGAAACAGAGATGTTGAATCTTGAAAAAGAAGGTGAAGATCAACTTAACAACTTCTGTGAGATTTGCTTGGATGACAAAGAAGGATGGGAGATGTTTAAAAATGACAGTTGTTCTCATTCCTTCTGTTATGAGTGCACTGGCAAGCATATTATGGCAAGGATATCAGAGAAAGCAAAAGTAATTGGTTGCCCTGGAGTAAGTTGTGGTGCTGCTTTTGATGTTAATGCTTGTAGGTTCTTGATTCCCGAAGAGGCACGGATCCAGTGGGATGAATCGGTATGTCAGTCAATGATTCTCGATTCTCAAAAACTGTACTGCCCTTTCCGTGATTGCTCAGCCCTGTTGGTAAATGATTCTGGGGAAAGTATAGAAAGGAATAAATGCCCTTTGTGCAAGAGATCATTCTGTGCAGTATGTCGAGTTCCATGGCATTCAGAATTTACATGCAAAGAATTCCAGAAACTGAATGCCAAAAAGGGGGGCAAAGGGGAAGAAATGGTGAAGATACTTGCCAAGAAGAAAAACTGGCAGAAATGTCCTAATTGTAAAGTATTTGTTGAGAGGACAGAGGGATGCATTCACATGACTTGCCGGTGTGAACATGAGTTCTGCTACAAATGTGGTGCAAAATGGACTTCTTCTCATTATTGCCGTAAAAAATGATCTTACATTTGAAGCTCCATAAGATTTCTCTGGGAAGTGACAATTGATGAAACTTCCTCTAGGGTCACTTTAGCTAATAGTGTAATAAGTAGGTTGCAATTACTTGAATCTTTTGGAAGGAAACAGAAATGTTTATGATGTACATAACAATCTGGATTTTTAGCTTTGGTCCATGCTAAGTACTAACTAGCAGTGTTGGGTAACATAATAGCTTTTGCTTTATTTACAATTTTCTGAAGAAACTCTTTCTTGCCTTACCATGGGCAACAGAGGACATAGTAAGTTTTCTTATCTTGAAATTGGTAAGGAAAATAGTATACTTGAGCTCGAGGGTGTATTGGAAACAACCTCTCTACCGTCACAAGATAGAGGTAAGGTCTGCATACAGGAAAATTGTAGTACTAGTGTTTTTAGATTTGCTCTTTCTATTGAATTGTTTGAAACCAATCTACTAAAACTATTATTATTCTATAGGGGTTTCACAATTGTTTCAATTGACCCCCTATGGGCCTAACCCAACTGATTTGCACTCTTAGATATCTTCTACTTAGGAACAGTCCACTAAGAATGCTCCTCTTTTAACTTCGCTTGAGTCCTAAAGTACTATACCCAATGAGTTGTTCACGTGGAATTGTCATTAGTGATGCCAACTAATATTTGTGGTTAAGGTATTTTTATATTCGGCCCACGAGTTTCGGCCTTTTCCCGATGAGGATCATTCTTGCAACTTCACATATTTGAACTATTTCAGTCTCGCTTCCTTCATCTTGTCCACTACTGGAGCCACTCTCATCTTGTCCCATACATCTTTGTTTCTAGTCCTATTTCTCCTAATATACCTACACATCAATCTCAACATCCTCATTTTCTCCATTTACACCTTTTAAACGTGCAATTTCATGGAACAGAGAGAAATGCATTAAGAATGACCTAGACGTTCTAAATGATTGAGGTAATTATGAACCCCTAATAGTAAGGTTTTTTGTTAATTACTCAACTTAAAATGGAAAAAAGTAAAATATTCTCAGCATAATAATTAAAAAGGACTGGACAAACCATGTGTCAAGTTGACGGAGAAGATGTAACAATTCGAACTATAGTGTTATACATTTTAATTCAACGGTTTACTAACTTATACGCCAATGATCCATTACTCTTCTTTTTTTTTTTTTAATTGAAAATTCGTACTTTCAAACATGAATATTATTTAAAATATTTTTTTACAAAAAACATAAGTAAGCATCACTCTCTTTTCAACACAAATTTTATTAACTTAAAATAAATAAAAAATATTTAAAATCTATAATAAAACGCCTACTTAATTTGTTTGAGAGTAAGTATCGAGTAAAAGACAAATATGGATAAGACTGTCTAATGTGGCATCCTATTTGACAAGGGTCAATAAATTCGAATTTTTGATCGCTTTACTTATCGATATAAAGTTGTAAAAAAGTGCTTAGTATTATAAAGGTAAGCTTTATTTATTTGTCTCGTTTGCTGCTTTCTTAAAGCAAAGAAGATAAGTTTTCTAAGGACTTTGACCTCAATAAGTATAAAACTCTATGAATTACTTGAAAGAATAGTCATTTTATTAGGAATAATATAGGATTTAAATTTAATAAAAGTAATATTTAAATTTTATTGTTGAATTTTAAAATTATGATCTAAAATTTGATAATGAATAAAATCATATGAAAATTTGAGTTCGATTGAATCTGTCCAACATACTATATGTTTGAACATTTTTAGTGTAAATGAATGTGCCATAATTCTCAGAATCTTATTTAGTCCAAATTAATATTTAAATTATGTCATAGTCGAAGTTACCAGCTCCAATCCAAAATAATTAACGTTTTAGGTTTGAACATATGAAAAAAGAAATTTCCTTACTTTTTTTAAAAAAAGTAGAGTTTTGACTAAAATAATTCTATTTATGATTTTCTTTTCTTTTTAGATTTAACATAACTATCATTAAATTTGTACATTGATTAAGAATACGCTGACAGTAAATTTGGAACAACAGTAAATTTGGAACAACAATTAAATTCTTTTCTAATTTTGTGAAATACTAATGATTTTGGACCTATTTTTAAAGATTAAAACATTACTTCTTCCATCTCATATTAGTTATTTATTTTTTCTTTAATACTCCCCATAAGAAACCATAAATAAGGATGGATAGTTACTTACTAATTTACCGTTTAAAAAACTTTTCTAAAACTTTACAAACTTGTTTAAAACTTTTTAAAAAGAATTATTTATAAGAGTAAATTGGATTAAAAAAATCATCAATTAATCCTCTCTTGGTTTTTTCTTTTAAATTGATAGCTATTTTAATAAGGAAAAATTGTATATAATAGCAAATTAATAATTCAAATTAAATGTCATAATCACAGTTTGATTTAATTGTACCCCATAGCAAAGTGTTGCTATTTTGCCTCTCTCCCTGGTGAATCTCGCTCGCCACTCTCGGCAGTCTCTCCCTCGCCTCTCTCGCTTTTATACAAACGCAAATGTATAAAATGTGTTTGTGTAACACCCCGTAACTAGAAAGAAGTTAAAAATTGGAAATAGTCAATTTTGGAAAGAATATAAAAATCTGGAAAATTTGTTAAGTATGTTAAGTTGGGTTTTTGGTCAACTTCAATCGACCATAATTCCTATCTCAGGATGAGTTAGGTGTGTTTCTAGATATTTTAGGAAAGATCTTGGAATAATCTTTCCAACGCCACTAAGTTTGCGCGATTCCAAGTTCGTATGAGTGAGATATGCCCATTTGAAGTTGGGCTGTTCAAATAAGGAAAGTCTAACCCGGATTTTAGAAGGGCATTATTCGTTTTTAGTAATTAATTGGGTCTAAACTGATAGGATTCAGTTTACGATATTGAGTTAGGGTTTTAGAAAAGAGAAAAAAAGAAGAGAAATGAGGAGAAGGAGCAAGAATCGTCAAGTTCTTTAAGAATCGCTTGTGGATTTCGTCAAAGGGTGATTCCTACGAGGTATGTGAGTTCACAGTGTTGGGTTCGTTCACCCACGCGCCAAACATGTTTAATTCAACATGAATTCGTCCTAAAAGTTGAAAGTTTGAATGTTCTTGATGTGTGTTCTTGAATTTACTTTAGTTCTTGAATTTGGAATGAGATTGAGGAGTTCTTGAGAGTTTAAAATCGATTTTAGAGTGGTGTTTGATTAGATTCTTGTGTACATATGCTGGGTATCTGAATCTAAAGAGAATTGGAGAAAAAGAATAAAATTTAGGCGATTTGGGGTTAGAAAACGAAGAAGGAACAAGTCGGTAGAATCTGGGTACCAGGTCCGCGTCGCGGACCTATTCCTCAGAATTGACAATTTTTCTTCGCGGAGCGGAGCGGTCACGAACCATTCTACCTCAAAATTTATTTTCCAACCAAATAATTAAATGCATCTCCGCATCACGGACTTGCTTCCAGACAATGATTTCTTGATCTTTTCTCGTGTTTAACTATCTGAGATCTTTCCTATCACAAATCTCAATCCTTGAATCCATAATTCAATTCAAGGATCAGTTAAGAGTCAAATCAAGAGAAGTTCATAGAGTCTTTCTAAAGTCTTTTACAAATGATTCAACTTTGTTTTAAGACTTGAGTTTTGAGTTGAGTAAAGAGCAAAGTTGAAGTTCATTTCTTCAAAGTATATGGGACTATGTATTCTCAAAGAGTTAAAATGTTTTCACATTTAAACAAGAAAAGGAAACCTTGATTTCCAAAGACTTTTTGAGCTAGTTTTCAGTAAAGAATAAATGATTTCACAATTAAGCAAGGGAGGAAACTTTGATTTCCATGAATAGCCTTTGAGCTAAGTTTTTGAGCAATTTTCTCAAATCACAGAAAGAAGTATGTTTTTAAACATAAGAGCTACTATCATATTTTGGGAGTAGTATTGAGCACCGATATGTGGGAGAGTTCAGACAAGTCACAGCCCCTATAAACCATGCAGCCATCATGGGTAGAAAAGGGTCATACTTTTTAGATGATTCCTTTAGTGTTTTTTAGCATAGACTAGTGGATCCACTTAGTAGTTCAGGTTCTATACCCTCGGCAAGGTATAGGACGACCCTGGGAGCATGAGGCAAAACGTTGTATCATCACAATAGCTCTTACGTGATGATTGTCGGTTAGAGAAACTCCCACAGAAGTAATTGTATTCTTATATACACAGTTTAATTTGTATTTTACATACATTTCAGAGTTATAGGGTATCTTTGCATACACACAGAGTATTATTGTATTTCCAAATACACAGAGTTGACATACATTTATTAAACAACTTTTCTTTATATTGCACTTGTTTTATACTGCTTTATATTGAAATGAGTTCAGTTGAGTTGAGTTGAGCCAGGTAAGTTCTTCAGTTCCTTTCAAGCTTCTGTCTTGTTTTAGAATTCCACTCGCATACTCGTACATTCAATGTACTGATGCCATTTGGCCTGCATCTTATTATGATGTAGACACGGGTAACCAGGATCATCATCCAGCGCCTCGTTAATCCAGTTGAGGATTCAAAGTCAGTTGGTGAGCCTCCTTGCTTTCTGGAGAGCTCCTTTGTTACATTTGCTTTTTAGTATTTCATTTGTTAGGATGATCGGGGGTCTTGTCCCGACATCCATCTCAGTTGTTTTAGAGGCTTCATAGACAGTCATATGTTAGTTCTTTAGTCTTTACATTTTCATTCTATTATATTGAGACTTGAGTTTGCCTTATTGGCCAGTTGAATGTTCCTTTATAACATTCTAGTTTATTACATAGATTTATCTTTGTTGAGTATAAGTCTTCCGCTGAGTAAGTAAGCCAGGCCAAGGGTTCGCTTGGGGCCAACAATGGTTCTCGAGTGCCAGTCCCGCCCAGGGTAGGCTCGGGGCGTGACAATTTGTGTTTGTATAAAGCGAGAGAAAATTGTATATGTACATATATTTTCCCCTCTCCCCCCCTCTCCCAGATCTCGCTCGCCACTCTCACTTTATACAAACACAAATGTATGCATTGCGTTTGTGTTTGTATAAAGCGAGAGAAAATTGTATATACAAATACAAATACATATATTTTCGTCCTATACACTTATGATTATACAAATACAGATCTTCTCATGCCCAATTTTCTTTTGTCTTTCTCTCTTTTTTCGTTGTATACAAACACAGATTATACAATTGATTCTTTTGTATATATATACCGAAACAGATCATACAATTGCTTCTTTTGTATATATGTATAGCGAAATATACATATTAATAGTCATAGCAAACATAAAGTTTGTTATGGAGCGCAGTTATGCAAACTATAATTATAGCATACAAATATGATTTTTGTGTTTGTTATATGTGAAAGTTGTTCTTTTAATAATGTGACAATCAATACTAGACGGAGGAAGTAAGTATTTTGGACCAGAGGATGTAAAAAAAAATTGTTATACTATTGTGTTCAATGCAGTAAAATAGAAAAAAAAAACATATAAACTGGAAAACAAAAAAATAAAAACCTTATTAAAAATATAAACAAATATACAACCATAGTTTTTGTGTTCTTAAATAATTAACTCTGTTATTGTACTTGGGTTATGAATCATTTCCTCGTAGGATAAAATGAATATACCTATTGTAAGAGTGACGGTACTTCAAATGCTCACAACTTTGTCGAATTCAATGTTAGTTTCAAATCACATACAAACTCAATATTGTTTGTAAGAAAATATGCAATAGTAATTTCAGAATTCGATGTAGAAAAATGAAATGAAAAACTTTCTTCTCCACTCTTTATTAGCTAGAAAAAATGCTTCTAAATATAAGCACACTAATTTTTTATTTTTTATTTTACAACCAATAAGTTCCTATAAACAAAAACTTAGCCTGAATTTTTTAAATTTTTCTTCATTTCTTCTTCACACCAACACTTCAACTCTTAACTCTGTCAAAATTTATTAAAAGTGTTGAGTGTTTTACTAATAGGAAACCACCATGACCTCAATTTGCACTTTTGCTTTTCATCCACTTTTATTATTATTCAGTGCCCTATTAGGTTGAAGCTCATGATAATTTTAAAACTAATTAAATAATCTAAGTTTGTGCAAAAAAAAAAAAGCATTAACATAGAATTGCCAACTCCAATATGGAATAATAATAATAAATGTTTTAATAGGAATAAGAATTATATTCCCAAAATTATCATTTACAAATTGACTTTGCCAAAGCTAAAATCCTATTCATTCCTTTACACAAAGAAAGAAAAAAGCAATAAAGAAAGAAAGATAATTAAAGGGAATACAAATGTGCTCTGGGATGCGGCCTACCGCAACATAAACTTCACATTAAAAGTTTAAAAAGAATTATTTGCCTATCTTTTAGAGCCTTAATCACAACTTGAATATTTTGTCATACTAATTAAAGTCGAAATAGACAATTCTTAGCTTCTTGTTGAGTTTTCGGAGAATTTTGTAAAGTAATATCGATAAAAAAATGAATCTTATTATTCAGGATCTCATTCTAAAACATACAATATAATATCATGAGCGTCAAATCTCAAGTGAAACAACGAATCGAAATATAACTTTAAATAAAAATATTATAATTAATAGAACTTGAACGCGAAGAAGAATCAAAAACTATATTAGGATGCAATACACCATCAATCTATATGTATGTATGTGAAAAGTCATTAATTTTTTTTTAAAAAATGAAAATTGTATTTTTTAAAAAGAAACAATAGAAGACTCCCACGTGTATATATGATGATCTCATAGTTGTTATATATCAACCAAAAAAAAAAAATTTTGTAATAATATCAACCAAAAAAAATCATTCTTTCAACAAGAGTGGATATATCTTTAATCACGTCCACTAGAGTATCTTATCCATTAGATATTCCCATTTACGTATGATCTTTTATAATATATAGTGCTCGACTCATATAATATTCCTTGTGTTACTGTTCGGTTAAATTACGATGAAAAATTTGTCAAAAACATTTTAAATATACTTTCCATTGGAAGTTCAATATTTTTAATAGAATTTTCGCGAAAATTTACGTCAAGATATTCCCATTTTTTAATTTATGCGAGAAAGAAAAGAATCATACTATTTCTATGGTCAACACTAAGTTGAAAGTTGTATACAATATTCTTTATTACCACTGATACGATATAATTGTGAGAAAGTTAAAATAATAGTCAAACACAAATAACTGAAAGGATAAGAGGTGAAAAGGGTAAAAAGATTCTTTGGTACTGTAAAACCAAACAGTATGGGTGTGTTTGGTATAAAGAAAAACATATTTCTAGAAAAATAATAATTTAATATTGGATTGATTGAAATTTTTGAAAAATATTTTTTTTAGAAAAATAAATTTCCTTAAAAAATTTGAAACACAACTTGAAATAGGAAAAACAAGTTTGCATACGACATTTCAGAGTTGATTGTATCTTCTTCATTTTTCAACATACTCCATCTTCACCTTTATCCCTCAACGTGATTATCTCTCATTACATTTGTCTAAATTATATATAAAAATAGGAATTTTTTTACTTATATATCAAATAAATAAGAAATCCGCTTATTTTCGTGCAAAACATTTTTCATAATGCGACTTCATCCAAACACACCATAAATTGTCAAATATTCCACGTGGTCCTTTCTAATGCATTATGAGATATCCAGATAAATTTCGTATACGCAAACAGATTCAAGCTTATCCGACCTTGCTAAGTTTTGTCGGTATACATTTGATATTCGAAACTCACTGTTTATATTAATTTTGATTTGTATTACGCAGAATTCACTAAAAAAGATTTCTCCTTACTAGGTGTCGCTTCAATTTTAAACTCGAACTCGTGACCATTAATTAACTCAGGAACTCAAGCATAAGGATCACATGCGGATATACCTTTTGAGTGGTACGGTGTCGCGAAACATTGTTTCGTTGATTTTTTTTTTTTGACAAATTAGGCATGCATATATAGATTATAAGTGAAATAAAAGTATTGGATATAAAAATAGAAGTCGTTAACTTCAAAATTGATAAGTATCATTTAGGGAAAATCTTGTGCAAACCACAAATAAGTAGAAATGAAGTAAAGATTTGAACTATGTTCTAAATTAATTTTTGTATTGTTGTACATATGTTCTACGAAATTTTATGATTCAAACACAGAGTTTGAATTAAAATTATTAGGATTTGACTTGACGTAACTCTTTTAGCTCCATCGGTAATAATTAGAAGACAAAATGTACTCCCGTACAAGTTGTACAACAAAGGGCGGGGGTGGGGGGATGGAGTAGATACATTTTATCTTCAATTTTAAGATTATAGACTTCAATCATTGCGATATAAAAAATGTGAAAGTTTCTTGGGAGGGGGTTGAAAAATGTCTATTTTTAAGGAGTATGAACTAAGGTCCAACATAGAATTATAAATACACATCCTTATTTTTAATAAGAAATATCTTAAGAGTACATGTCTATTTTTTTAATTTTTTTCTTTCTGGATGGTATTTCAAATGCGTAGGTGGAGCAAAGGGACAAGAGTACAAATTGATTTACATTGTCCACGCTTATACAAATTCAGTATTTTGCCAATGGATTTTTGTCTCATAGATAAAATGCACTATTAAAGGAGATCTTTTAGTAGGCGTTTGAGTATAGGATTTGGGCTTTTATATTTGAAGGTTCGCTTTGTAATTAGCATTTGTTTAAAAATATGTGAATACAATTTTAATTTTCAAATTAATATTATGATTTTCAAATTATAAAATTATGTATAATTGAAAGTTTGTAATTTTATGAAATCGCAAATATATGTTGATTTATAAAAGAAGCATGGTGATATCTTGTTTATGAACTATTATTTGTTCATTTGGTAGATTATATAACAGTTAAAGAGAAATTGCTGATAGTTTTTTCAAATTATGATAGAAAAATACAACTTAAAAAATCTAAATTATAGGTCGAAACATATTTCAACTTGAAATCAACATAATCAAATTAAAGATTTCAAATCATAATTTAAAATCATGTCCAAACAAGCAGTTGGATATTCTAAGAATGATAAAAATTGCACAACTTAATTATGGATGGACCACCTCAATCATCATTTAAAAATAAACATCAATTATATGCAACATAAGCAGATAATAAACTTTTGATATAAATACACTTATCCAAGAAAACAAGAACAGAACGGGATAATATAGTACGAACAAAAATAATCACGTAAGTTTCCTTCTATAATCTAATACTTACTATCATTAATAGGAATGAATAAAATGACCCCTCGATAAGATCATTAGCTACTAAAGTAACCGTCATAATTTAAAATTTATCAATTCACATTTACAATTGAGCTATAATTTATTTTCATTACTGAACAGGCAATTAAATATATATATACATGTTTAACGAATTTCCTGGTACAAATACATAATCAAAACAAAAAAAAATATTAAATTCGTCAGAATCCATATTTAATATTGTAATATGTCCTATGTTGGAGGCTCAAGTAAAGTCGTTTACTTATGTTTTCTCATATGAATCTTTTATCTCCGACTAGCTTAACACATTTCAACAAAAAAAATGTTGTCTGACTGAGTTTCACTGAAAAATAATCATCAAATACATATTGAATAGTATTTCAAAATACACAAACTTGAAAATATTACAACAAAAAATATCAATTTAGTATTATTAGAAGAAAACGTTACGATCTCTCTTACATAGCTAAATACAAGTTTGTTGGTAAAAATACCATGAAGTACAGTCGAAATAAAATGAATAAATAAATATTCACATATATCTATCTAAACTGATAGTATTCCTACAAAATTCTAGGTAATTAAGCCACTAATTAAATACTGATATCTGAGAATATGATCAAATTAACAAAATCTTGATCAATAAATCCATGCAAAAACACATATAAATTAAATGAGATACAGTATCTTTGGACAGCTCTTGATGAGTATAAAGGGCTTTATATATATTATGTATATAGATGTTATATATATTCTCTTTAGGGGTTGCAAGTGGAGGGTATAAACATAAAGCTTCTTTCTTTTCTATCTCTCACTTTCAATATATCAAGCACCAAAATGTTCCTATCAATCTTCCCATTTATATATTTCTTCACCACAATCTCTTCTACCACAACCAAAAAATAACCACTTTTATTTCCTTCCTCTCTAAGAAAAAAAACAATTTAATACAAATGACTATTCAAAAAATTATCACCCTTGTGTTATATTTTCTTACTTTGACGTCCACTTTTGTTCAAGGTGATCAATCTCAGTTCTTTGTACTCATGAAGAAATTTGTCACAGGAAGTTCTTTGTCTAATTGGGATATTGGAAAACCAATTTGTCAATACAAAGGTGTCGGTTGTGATGAAAGGGGAGACGTTATCAAAATTAACATATCGGCCTGGTATTTATCAGGCCAATTTCCAAATGATGTGTGTAGTTATTTGCCAAGATTGAAAAGTCTTCATATTGGTCATAATAATTTCCAAGGTGGTTTTCCTAAGTACCTAACAAATTGTTCTTTTTTGGAAGAATTGAACATGACTAAAACATCACTTACAGGACAAATTCCTGATTTGTCACCATTACAATCTTTGAAACTACTTGATCTTTCATGTAATCAATTGACAGGGGATTTTCCTTTGTCAATTATTAATCTCACCAACTTAGTTATCCTGAATTTCAATGAAAATCGCCATTTCAATCCGTGGCGATTACCAGAGGACATTTCCAGGCTTATAAATCTCAAGTGGATGATTTTAACAGCATGTAATATGCATGGGACAATTCCAGTGTCAATAAGTAACATGACTTCTCTTGTTGATCTTGAATTGAGCGCGAATCGCCTTGCTGGTAAGGTGCCTAGAGAACTCGGGCAGCTGAAGAATTTGAAACTCCTTGAGCTTTTTTACAACTTACTTGATGGTGAAATCCCCGCGGAGCTAGGGAATTTGACAGAACTTGTGGACTTAGACATGTCCGCGAATAATTTCACAGGGAGAATTCCAGAGTCTATAAGCCGGCTTCCTAAGCTGCAAGTGTTGCAGCTTTACCATAACGCGCTATCAGGAGAGTTTCCAGCAGCACTTGCTGATTCAACAACTTTAACTATCCTGTCTCTTTATGACAATCTCTTTACAGGAGAAGTTCCACAACACTTTGGTCTTTCATCAGCTTTGTTGGCATTGGACTTGTCAGAAAATCGATTTTCTGGAAAGCTACCGCCTTTTCTGTGTAGTGGAGGTAAATTGAGTTATATTCTTTTACTTCAAAACATGTTCTCAGGTGAACTCCCTGATGGATATGTGAAATGTCAGTCTGTTCTTCGCTTTCGAGTGAATTACAATCAGTTGGAGGGAAGAATACCACAAGAGCTTTTTACTCTTCCACATGTTTCAATCATTGATTTGAGCTATAATCATTTTAGTGGTCCAATTCCAACAACAATTGGAAGTGCTAGGAATTTATCAGAATTGTTTATGCAAAGTAACAAGCTTTCAGGTTTGCTTCCTTATGAAATATCTACATCTTCTAATCTTGTGAAGCTTGATCTTAGCAATAACCTTTTGTATGGTCCAATTCCTTCTGAAATTGGTGGTTTAAAAAGCCTCAATTTGTTACTCTTGCAAGGTAACAAGTTCAATTCTTCAATCCCCGAGTCACTTTCTTCGCTTAAATATCTCAACTATCTTGATCTGTCTAACAATCTTTTGATAGGAAAGATCCCTGAGAGCCTAGGTGAATTGTTACCAAACTCTATGAACTTGTCAAACAACTTACTTTCCGGTGCTATACCTCTTTTGTTTATAAAAGGAGGTGTTTTGGAAAGTTTTTTAGGCAATCCGGGACTTTGTGTCCCTACCTCTTTGAACTCATCAAACACAAGTTTTCAAACATGTTCACATAGCTATAACCATAAGAAGAGGAACAACATTGTTTGGGTTATTGGGACATCGGTGGGGATAGTCATTGTTGGATTAGTCTTGTTTATCAAACGATGGTTTGGTAACAAAAAGGCGGTGATGGAACAGGATGATCATTCATTGTCATCATCATTTTTCTCCTATGATGTTAAGAGTTTCCATCGATTGAGTTTTGATCAACGTGAGATCTTTGAAGCTATGGTTGAGAAGAATATTGTTGGATATGGAGGGTCAGGGGCTGTCTATAAGATCGAGTTGAGTAACGGAGGAGTAGTTGCTGCAAAGAAGCTGTGGAGTCACAAACATAAGCATTCTGTTTCTGAGGATAAATTGGTTTTGGATAAGGAACTTAAGACAGAAGTTGAGACTCTTGGTAACATAAGGCACAAAAACATTGTGAAATTGTACTGTTATTTCTCAAGTTTGGATTGCAGCTTGTTGGTTTATGAATACATGCCTAATGGAAACCTTTGGCATGCTCTTCATGGTGGGAAGTTCGTGTTGGATTGGCCTATTCGTCATCAAATTGCACTTGGAATAGCTCAAGGATTGGCCTATCTTCACCATGATCTTATGCCACCGATTATTCATAGAGATATTAAATCCACCAACATCCTCCTGGATATTGATTATCAACCAAAAGTCGCGGATTTTGGTATAGCCAAAGTGTTGCAAGCCAGAGGAGGCAAAGATTCCAGCACCACGGTCATCGCAGGAACTTATGGTTACTTGGCACCAGGTATAATTTTTTCAATTCATAAGTGTTACTTCAATCTTTGAGCTTGATTGAGTAGATTAAATTAGATCCTTTATGTGCAAATATCATCCCATAGTTGAAGTGTTCATATTGGCCTAATGTTACTCTAAATTGGCCATTTAATATAGTGGAAAATTTAGAACATTGCCTAACGTTAAGAGTATATTTGACCCTTTTCCGTTCTTAATTATGGCTTTTTATGTTGTAAAAAACATCACATATGCTCAAGTTTCTTGATTGAACTTTCATTTAATACATGTTTAAGTGTTCAAATTAGGCTAATGTTACTCAACTTTGGTGTAACAGAGTATGCATATTCTTCAAAGACAACTACAAAGTGTGATGTGTATAGTTTTGGAGTTGTTCTAATGGAATTGATTACTGGAAAGAAGCCAGTGGAGCCAGAATTTGGAGACAACAAGAACATTGTTTATTGGGTATCAACAAAAGTGGAGACTAAAGAAGGTGCATTTGAAGTATTGGATAAAAAAGTCTCAGATTCTTTCAAAGAGGACATGATTAAGGTTCTACGTATAGCTATACGTTGTACGTATAGTACACCAACACTTCGTCCTACCATGAATGAAGTTGTTCAGTTGCTAATCGACGCGGATCCTTGCAAGTTCAATTGTTGCAACATGTCAAATAAGAAGAAGAATAACACAGAAGATCAAGTGATCAATAAGCCACCAAAGAACATATATGAGTTGTAAAAAATTTAGTGTATCAAATTAGTATACAAGGTATATAGAATATGTGTACTGAGATATTACACCCTCAAAAGAATCAGTCTTTATGTTTTCTAATAAATGGTACTCTTTATTAGTATGTAGATTCTCCAATTAGTGTTACTTTGCTTTTTTATATTTTTGGTCTGTTGTAAGTATTTGGGAATTTTATGAAATACAACAGCTTTATTGTAACGCATAGAATATTTGTATTATGGAGTTCTTGTTGGATATTCCAAGTCGATCGCTCATGGGGATGTGGTTCTTTTTGACTCGTTATATTATCTCGGCAATCCTTATATTTAGAGCTAGATTTTAGAGATATCAAAATTAAATTCATTGCAATTCTTGATTTACCTGATGTTAAATCATCATATTATGCTATTCATGCTTCAATTGTCACCTCGGGGCATTTGACCCACAAGATGGAAATAATAGTCATTCCTTTAAGAAATTTTGTTTTTTTCTTATCTTTTTTTTATGAGATTGTCCAATAAAAGAGGTTACACTCAAAAGGAAGAGAAGGTGCTGATTCAAAGAGCTTTTCTTTTGTGCATGAAAGTGGGGTTTCTGATTCCAAACTTTAAAATATAAATAATTTTTGTTTATGGAGGGACCTATTTACCATATATATAGTATATATATAAATAATTTTTGTTTATGGAGGGACCTATTTACCATATATATATATTCCATCAAAAAGGAAAATGTTAATGATTGATTGATGAGAATCATCTTTGTCTCCATTTTAGCAAAGGTACACTCATAAAAAGAACAAAAAAAAAAGAGTTAAAAGAATCTCTTCCCTTGTTTTTTTAAGTTGAACTCTACTATTTTTGTTGAAATATAAATGTGAGGACAAAGTTATGTAAAATAATTAAGTTGATGGTGTTCCACGAATCTCCACTTGCAAAATGTATATATTATTATTCTTTTGAGTGGGAAATAGGATTCTTAATTTTGAAGTCATTTAACATCCTTTGATTTGCCCTATACACTAAGAACAATAACTAGGAGACTTTTTTTAGACATGAAATAAATCAACTTGAGATGTTAAAATATCGAAGATATATTGTGCTGGGATAGCTAGGATTCCTTCTTTCTTAATCAAATTTTTTTTTATATGAAGCTTGGGTATAGAATAAATTCTATTTGGAGTGTATCCTCAATAAATAGGTCCTACAATGCACAAACAAAAAATAACTGAGTTTTAATGTATATATTTAACACCAGATGAAAAATCAATAAAAAACTTGAGGTGTTTAATAAGTCGGTAATCATGAGTATCATATTAGTATTTATAATTATTTTATAAGTGATCTGATTAAATTATTATTTTTTGTCATTACACGTGTGTTCTTTTGAGTTGGTTAAGTGGTAAGGTGGGTCCTCAATAAGAAGAATATGTTTTTTAAGTGCTGAAAAAAAATGCAAATTCGATTAAAAAAAGGTTTCCTTTTAGGCATGGTGGAGAATGCATAAAACAAATTAAAAGGTTCAAATGATTCTTCAATGGAATAATTCCTCTTCCATGGAACTTTACCTATAGCAAGTTTATGATGCAATAATTCATAACTTTACAATTCCTTTTTTTTAAAAAAAGAAAATAGAATAAAATAAAGAGGGTAATAATGACAACTTTCACTACTTTCCAATTTCACCTCCTTTCTTCAATGAATATCCAAAGGTATTAGATTAAAGAATGTGGTGCATTAGATGAGGCTACTCCTCTGTTAATCAGAGGTCTCAAGTTTAAGCTTTGAGTATGGAAAAATCCTTACACATTGCGAATTCGAAATAGTTACTCCAATGTGGATACCAGACACCTAGTAGAAATTAAAAAAATCCTAAGGGAAAGGTGCCACGTACCTACTGATGCTATTGTTTTACTGCTTTAAATTTTAAAAAAAAAGTGGCAATATGTATACAAACTCAAGATAGAATGTTTGCAACAAATTTTTTTGAAATAAATTGCATCACAAAATAATTTATTTATCAAGGTTATATGTACAATTCTGTGTCTCTTGATTCCTCTTTATTGATTTTTTTTCGTGATTTCAAGATTGAAGCATCGTGTTTTTCGAAGGTATGATGATGTTGACCTTATTTGATCGCTAAGAATCTCAAACAACACTTTGGTATCTCGAGTTGATCTCGAGGAAGAATGTCTTTTAATCACTTCAACTTTGAGTAAGATAAAAAAAATTCATATCGATTTGTACAATATTTATACATGAAAATTGTGAGAGAAATTCTAAGGCTTGAGCGAGATATACATATTTATACAGTTCTTGTACACGAAAACCTTAGCAAATTTTTGTATATATTTTGAAAAAGAACTCCTATTATGTTTGGTAGACGAAAGTCGTGAAATTTGCTCTAGTGGTTGAGCACCTTCACCATCAACCGATAAATTAAGGTTCGGGTCATGTTGGAGAACACTTTCACCATCAACTAATATGTATGAATCTAGTTTCGTACATATTCAATGTATGTGTGATTCATCCCTGTAAAATTCAGTCACTACGAAATAATGGGCCAGCAAGCTCGAGTGTGGCCCAAATGAGTTTAAGGGTAACAGGACAGAAAATTTTCAATTTATTTGACAAGTTGTTGTCATGTAGTTTGATTTTACAATTAAAATTCCTCTATTTTTTCAATTGTAGATAGGTAACTAAAAGGAGGATATTTGTGGATTTTATTCACGGAAAACTGAACAATGCATACTAAAGGTATATATGGATATGCGATATACAATCATAATTTGAAATCAGATTGATTCACATTTAAAATATCTTCTTATGAGATAAATTTTACATTTGTCAATTTTTAAAAACACAATTTATATTCTCAAATTGCATATTTAAATGCTAATTTTAAATTATGACTTTATATGGTGCATAAGCTAAAAACATAGTTTAGGGCAATTAATGAAAGTAAGAAAACATAAATGTATCTAGAGATTCACAAGACATAAATATGTTAACGTGTGAAACTAGAAAAATTAAATACCTCACTAATTTCACTTTTGGGGAATTGCATTTGAATTTGCATTCACCACATCCCTTCTGTTTTCAATTCCACTATTTGTGTTCCCATAATAGTTTAGTGATCGAAATATTGAATTTCAAATTTCAAATATATACTCTGTTCTTAATTACTTGTTCGTTTTTTTTTTTACTAGTTTCTTTTTTACTTATTCAATTTTACTTGTCCATTTTCTACCACACTATTAATACAGTTGACATTTTTTTCTTTTCCTATTGCTTCTTTTTGTCTTTAATTAGTTGTTATACTTTGCTTTTCAAGAGTTATTTTAATTAATTTTGAAGTTAAATTGAATCTGATTAACTTAATATTTTACAATAAAATTAGATTTTCGAAAGTTATACGTAATATATTACAAGTTACCATTTTTCTCATTTTTAAATTCATGTTCACTTTTGAAAAGCTAATATGACAATTTATTTGAGACGGATGGAGTAACTTTGTAAAAGATAAATACTATCCACTATGTCATTTCTCTTTTGCTATAACCAACTCTTTTCCATCCTAAAATGATTCTTTTTTTTTTATTATTATTTTGAAAAAGGAGTGAGAGATTTCCACCACCCAAAATGCAAATAATGCTCAGTCCAATATGTCTCAAATTGATATACAATATGTGTTGTAGTCTCATCATATGATTTTAAACGATTTTTATGACACATTTTAATTAATTGTAGGTTCAAAGTTTTGTTGTACTTAATAATATGACTTAAAAGGGAGAGAAATTTCGATGTTGAGTTGTTCAATGGTGAGTTATCCAAGTGTTGAATCTTGAACGATCTAAATAGCATGGACTGATCACTTTTTGACTTTAATTAAAAAAAAATCACCGCTCTTTGAACTGTTACAAGTAAAATTTCACGATAATATTCTGAAATATCACCTTGTAGACGGTTGAAAATACTCCATGATGTTGGTTATTTTTAAATTGCAGAAGTTGAAAATGGTTCTTTGTGAAATTCTCATGTCTTGAACGTGCAAAAGAGTTGACGTTCTTTTTTATTAACATGGGAAATATTATGTTCCTTATTTCTTTATTTTAATTTGTTGTTACTAGTTAAAATGACAGTCTATATATTATACTTCGGTCAATGAATTTTTTCTGATACTTTTTCTATAATTCAAAATAATAAAAAATTTAAGATCTACTTATTTCTCACTATGAAAATATGTAATAAGTCACCCCTATTTATAATATATTAACAAACCTTAGTAAACTAGGACTAGCAACCTGCCTAACTAACAAATCATAAGTAAACATAAATAAGTAAATATCTTAAATAACAAATTTTAAACTAGTAAGGAATCATATTCTTGATTTATTTCCTACGATATATGTTTAATTAACTCAAAATAGTTTTGTGGATGACCAGCCATTTGCAAATCGACACAAAGCACCGATTATTACATTAAAAAAAGCGTTAAACAAACGACACCTTGCTAAATAGGTTTTAATTAAGAGTAATTTATTGTTTGTCATATATACCTGTAATTTTTTTTATAATTACATAAACATAAACAAGAAAAGGTACTAAGGTAGAATATTCTGTTTGCCTGGTCTATAATAATACATTATGTTGCCGTTTTAGTTATTATTATTTGTCTTGTTACTAACTCAAAATATATTAGGGATCGATACATGCGTTGCATGGTGCCGGAATACATCACTAGAAATATTATACTTTCCGTTTGAAATTATCGATCGTGATTCGTTTAAAATTGTTATTTTAAATTATTTGTCATTGTAAAAGTTCTACATAAAATTGATCATTTTTCATTTTATATTCTTAATAGATTGTTTTTGAAACTACAAACGCTTCAAGCATGGGGTGATGAGACATAAATAGAGTAAATATTAATAAAAGGAGAATATATCTTAATTAGAAAAAAAAAAACATTTTCTTAAGGAGCTTATAACATAAAAATACCATCTATAATTTGAGACAAAAAGAGTATTTGACTAAAGCACCTTATTTGTACATTGATGATCACTTAATCTTTTTCACCTTTTTCTTCAACATTTATTACGTAGAATATCTATAGTAAGCATAAATTAGAAGAAATAACTATTTTAGCGAACATGACAAACAAAAAGGGCGAAAGCAAAAATATGATAGTGATTATAGTAATGTAATTATCTTTTAACAAATAAAGAGTGATTTACTTTCAAAGTAGAATTTCTCGTCATGAATTTGGACTGGTGAAATCTCAAAGTAGATATCGAATTTTAAATCCAAAATCTCAAAATAAATATCGAATACCGAATAAAATCTAAAAAATAAGAGTAACAGGTTAAACCTGGCTGTCACTCTTGGCAGCTATCAACTAAATGACATTAAACATTCTTGTACAGTAGAATTATTCACTTAATTATGCTCATTTACTTATCCTTTAATTTACTGCCGTATATCTATTGATGGTAAAATTCATTGCCTGTTCAATTTAGTACTACTATTGTCTATTACATTTAAGTGCACCTATTAGTAACAGCTTTACTACTTACTTAAAAGAAGTCAAATCTACTACACTAGTTCCACTTAATTTTTTTTTATCAAATATTAATAAGTCGTTTGGTAGCTAGATAAGAAATAAGTTATTTATATATAAATTTTCGTATAACTTATACCATATTTGATAGATAGATATGAAATAACTTATTCATATATAAAATTAATTCAACATTTAATTGACAATTTAAAAACTCGCATAACTAATACGTGACAAATGAATGCATAACACATTTGTTCTATTATATTTTTGTTATGGAATTCGAAATCCATGTATGGTTTTAGGAAAATAAACTTGAGCGGATATAATACTATATGACATATGCAATTCTATTTTAAGGATCCAGATGTTTCAACTTTCATATTATATTATATAATATCATCTCCATCAAATGATTAATATTTAGTTGATTAATTACTTTTTTAGTGATTATTGCTTGCTTCTTTGCAAATAAAATTTGCTCTTAATTCATGTATGATGAAAAATTTAATCCAACAAGATAATTGTCACATGATATGTTTTCTTGATTACATGTTTGGTGACGGAGACTTTGTCTGAGAGTCATTTTAATTTATTAGTATTTTTGAAACTTATTAAAATAATCTCACATTTAATTAGTGAAGGTGGTTGGAATTATATTAATTCTTTGATGTAGTATTATATATTTAATAATAATTTGATTTTAATAGATCAAGTTGCCACGTCTTGATCAGTACATAAAAGAATTGACAAGGTGGTAATGTTCACTGAAATAGAAGATACTAATCATTAAATTAAACAATTGTTGTCGGGAAGATTATGATTAGGTAAATTGAGAGAGGATGAAGATAAGAATTTTTGGATTTGAAAGAATCAAATGAAAAAAGATTTTATTTTTTTTAGGAATAAGTGTTTGTTGAATATTACAGTTTAACTTATTTTCTATAATAGGTAATTAGTGAAAGAAGTAAATAATATGAAGAAAAAGAATACTTATGTTTAAAAGGGTACTCATGGTAGTGATGGTAATTTTATTATAGTTTAAATGTGTAATTGACAATTACATTGCAATTTAAATATTTCATCCTTTTATTTTTATTTGTCATGTTGTGCTTTTTAAAAGTCAATTTGACTAATTTTTAAAGTTAAATTAGATTACATTAATTCGATATTTTAAATAAAAAAATTTGATATTCAAAAACTATACGAAAAGTACTATAAATTGTAAATTTTTATATATCAATATGATGAAAAAATATATCATAAAATGTTAGTCAATTTTTTTATAGTTTGATTCTAAAAATCAAACTATGACAATTAGGACGGAGGTACTATGTTTTTATAACTTATATCCCAAATATTTAAGAGGATATAGTCAACCTATCATATGAGAACAACTTAATAAATTATAGATTATCGTGTATTGATTTGATATAACTTTTCAGAATTTTTTTTTTATGAGTATATTTTACTAAATTAACACTATATCAAAAAAAAAATTAGCGATAATTAATTAATGGTAATAATTTAATTATCATTAAATTTATAATTTTAGAGGCGATTAGCACTTTCTGTAAATATATGTAAAGCGATATTAGATCTAATAACAATCTATTAATGTCGATAAATATTTTAATATTTTTTGTTAATATACATATTTATTTATTGCCGCTAAAAATTGATTTTGTTATATTGTACATTTGTACTCTTATTAATGATACTATAGAATTCTAAATTTGACTATTATTACATTATGTAGTTATATAATATTAAGAGTAAAATATACTCTTTTAGTTTAAATTATTTGTCTTGTTTGAACTTGACACATATAAAATTTAAGAAAGTAAAAAAAAAAAACATGTCATGTGAAAATTAAGCTGAAAAAATAAGACATATTAATTGAAGTAAAGACATTGATGAACCTCTCTCAATTTATTAAATTAGACAAGTAAATAAAATGTCTATTTTTAATATATGAATTCAAGTAACTTTACATAGCTTTTTGTCTACTTAGCTGAGAGTTGTCCAAATTATAAAAAGTTGAGGACAATGGTTGAATAATCTTAATTACATAGTCTGAGGAAGATATGAGAAAACATTTGGCCTCACAATTGAAAGACAGAAATATTGACATTATTTGACCAGACCAGTCTTATTATGGCCCCTACTGGAAATAACATTATACTATAATTATAAGAATGTGTTTTAATTTAGGAGTACGGAGTCAAAAAGATAAATTTTTTTCCTTCAAAAAACATAAACACCATAGCAATTTATCATTGTTCCAAAAGGAGTATTTTTTTGGGTAATTTTTTTATTCAACTTTTTTAATGATACATTTAAAACCACAAAATTAAAGAACATTGTTATACATTTGACAAATCTATAATTTATGATCACCACATTTCAAAATCTTTTTTATTTCTCAAAACCGTGAGATAAATCAAAATAGGATAGATAAATTGAAATGGATCGAGCACACGTTTGATGGACATTATGAATATGTCACGCATACTTAATTTATGTTGACAAAAAAAAAAGAGATTGTGATTTTTTGAATTTTTTTTTTTTAACTTTAGGATGATCATAATCGTTATAACCTCTATTTTTTGGGTGAACACTCAAAGTAGACCACACAAGAGATGTAAACTGCATTAGGCTAACTCTGTGTGATATGCTCGACTCATAATGCATTGAGGGAGGATCGATCTCCGATCATTCGTATCAATAACCACCTTTCAAACCAACTGAGCTATTTGGAAGGACAATATTTTTTCTTTTTTTTTTTAAAGATTTATCCCATGTAATTCCATTTATTTGTGCATGGTAATCTTTCAAATCATGGATGTCATTTTTGATGGTGTATTATATTGGCGCAGGGGTTCTGTCTCCCTTCTTTCCCATCTAAACTGTAGTCTCTTTTTGGCTTTATTTTTAAACAAGGTCTCTCTTGTCCAAACAACAACCCATTAATTTGTTTAGAACATTATTTTACGTAAAAATATATTAGATAAAAATAGGCTTAATAATGACTCAAATAATTAATTTTATAAGTAACATTTATGAATCCACATTAATTATGTCCTCTTCATCCAAACAATTGCGTCAACACACCTAATCTTCGCCCCACTCTCTGGAGTCTGGTCCACACAGCCCCACTACAATTCCATATTATTATGTCTAAACATATATAAATGTTTTTAGGATAATTTTTTTGTTTATCGAACACAAAAAGATAAATAAAAAACTCACTTATTTTCCTAAAAAATATTCTAAGCAAATACTTTCTTACACCTCAAAACTAAAGTAATTTTTCTACGCAACTACTACTCCCTTTGTCCCTAATTATTTATCCATTTTTGAATTGACACACTTATTTTTACCCATATTAATTACGAAGTGGGTGAATTAAAAACCTAAGATTTTCAAGAAGTTCTTTTTTTTTTTCAAAGTAATTAATTGGGGATATAATAGGTAAATTTTTTTTATCTTTTCTTGATTTATCAAAATGGACAAGTAACTAAGGACAAGGGAATAATAAATTATATTTCCTCAAGAAATTATATTTTTTCTGTTTATGTAGAAATCTATAAATGCAATGTAGTTCATTTGTGTTGGTTGGGAAGGAACAGAGACACAAGAGGATTAATGTATTTCAGAAAAAATAATATTCATAACCAAATACGTACCTGAGTTATAGAATTTATATTTTCTTTAAAATTGTTACTCTATATTTCTTATCTCACCAATCAAACAATCCGAAGGACTAATATTTGAGTGATGAAATACTTATTTCACTCTCTTCTCTGCCCTTCTTCTGTGTAAAGTTGTGAATACCTGTACTAAAAAATAAATATTTAATTTTATTCAATTTATTTAAGTTAGGAAATTAAGAATATATATATATATATATATATTAAATAGGGATAAGGGTCTAAAAAATACCTCAACTTTAGTCGAATTTGCTGTTGCGATACTAAACTTTCATGAGGACCTATTACCTCCCTAGACTATTTAATACCGTATTTTAAACATATATATTTGCCCACGTGGACATAAAAAATAATGCAAAATTATAAATAGTAATGTGTCCACGTGG